>CAUYOR010185268.1:0-51327 GCA_963573925.1 Callimico goeldii | reverse complement strand
GAGTGCAATGGCGCGATCTCAGCTCACCGCAACCTCCGCCTCCTGGGTTCAGGCAATTCTCCTGCCTCAGCCTCCTGAGTAGCTGGGATTACAGGCACGCGCCACCATGCCCAGCTAATTTTTTGCATTTTTAGTAGAGACCATGTTGACCAAGATGGTCTAGAGCTCTTGACCTCGTGATCCACCCACCTCGGCCTCCCAAAGTGCCACCGCGCCCAGCCTTTTTTTTTTTTTTTTGAGATGAAGTCTCTCTCTGTCCATTCTCCTGCCTCATCTTCCTGAGTAGGTGGGACAACAGAGTGCCTCGCCATGCCTGGCTAATTTTTGTATTTTTCGTTGAGATGGTGTTTCACCATGTTGGCTAGAATGGTCTTGATCTCCTGACCTTGTGATCCACCCGCCTTGGCCTCCCAAAGTGCTGGGATTATAGACGTGAGCCACTGCACCTGACCTGCTACATTTTTTTTCTAAAAATGACTTTCTTTTATTGAACAGATAATAAATATCACAAAATCATGCTTTAGTGAACATAAGATTTTTACATATATCTTTGTGTGTATGTATATACTGTCAAAAAAGAATCAAACTTTGTAACATAAAAACATATTTAAAGTGAAAATAATAGCTGAAAAGGGTAAAGAAATTTTCAAAAATAAAATCAATTTTTCTATGGCAGGCTATGGGGGTAGAAGGAGAAAAAGTGTGAGAAACAGTAGCTACACTCAAAGCACAGTTAAAGGATTATGCCAGCTTGTCACAACTGTACTGCATATTGTAGGGATAAAAGTATTAAAATTGTTCAACAAAAAAATCAATGGAACGAAAGAGGTAAGTCATGACTATGGTGCATGGTCAGGAAACAGAATTGCTGTTTTTCCATGGGAGCTTTTGTTGTTACTTTTCTAACACTTCAGTGATTGAAAGGAAATCAAACTGCGAGAACTGACTGCCACTCCAGTGAGCCCTGGGGGATTTGTCACAAATTTGGAGCTTGAGTGGCCTCAAGCTTCACAGTTCTGCTTCTCAGAAGTGACAGAAAGCAAAGAGAAAGCAGAGCATTAGTTACATGGAACTGAGCATCTACGTATTTTCAAATGTTGGGTGAACTTCAGGCCACCTTCTAAGTTTTACATTAGACCAAATGACCAAAAAATTTCCTCTAAAGCATGTGCTATATTTAGGAGTTTCCAACAACCATAATTTTGTAGCTATTCACAGATAATTCTGAACTTGCTCTCTTGCCTAATAGAAAGCTTCTTAAACACTAAAAATTGGATAAATAACAAAATAGAGTGGCTTTACAACTGCTTTTAGACTATTTTAAAGGGTGTCATTTTACTAAAAACCTCGGAAGGATAGGAACATTGAAGGAACTTAGCTCTTGATCCTGGAGAGCTGGTGAACATCAACAGCTTATTCTCAAAGTAGACTGTAGAGAGTGCAATTGACTGCAACTACATGATGGCCTGTATTCCCTCAATAATGATATGATCACTAGAAAAAATAGGTTTACTCTTTGTCTGCACTTTAAACAAAAGTATACTCCTTGAAACATTTATTCAAACATTGTTTCACTCTAATTCAGCATTTCTTAAGTGAGGCCCATGAATTGTAATCACCTGCAGTGTTTGATCAAAATGCAATTTCCTAGCCCCCATTACCAGGAAATTCATATGCATGTTAAAATTGGAAAACCACTACTACAAAGAACTCATGTATCATATTAGTAATAAGAATATGAACACTAAACCTACTTTGCCATAGTTTTTGATACTTTTAAAGATTTTATGAAAAAAGGAAACAAGGAGAAAATATTTTGAGTAATTTGAATATATCTAAAAATTATCTAATATAAACTATAACACACAGTTTTAATTTTCTAATTCCCCATCTCTCCTGACCTCTACTTTCTAGTTAAGAATTTTGGATTAAAGTAGTTTCTAGAAATCTGAATAATCATGTATTTTCTACGTCTAAAGTCTGGAAGAAAATAATCTAAATAGCAAGCAATATTTTGGCTGATTCTTAAATACTTTTAAAAGGACCTCACTCTTCTATATTCCATCATTTTATATAGCAAATCACAAACAAATCTTAACACTAATTAATGAATTTTTAGGAACATTTTTATTTAAGCAACTTATTTCCTACAAATACTAATTATACAACCTAAGCCAGGAGCTTCTCAACTACAAAGAAATATCAGTTCAAAAAAACTTCCATTATGAATGAAGTGATAGAACAACTGATGTTTTAGGAAGAGCTAGATTAAATAAACATAAGGAAGGAGCAAAATGATCAAGAATTTGGGTGGTTATAAATTAAACACTCGATGTACAACTTATCTATTTTCCAGCAATAAGGAGAAGACAGAAAAAAGAAAATAAATATGCACCATACAAGCACAATTATAAAATAGCTAGAAATCTAAGAAAGTGAACGATGAAATTATAAATTTTACTGAGGGACATGAAAGACCAGACCTTCTGCCCTTTTCCTTCTTTGTCCTTACTGAAAATTAAGCGAAATTAACTGGGTAAGACAGAGTAAGGTAGGCATCCAAATGGGGGAGGGTTTTCACCAAGATGGCCCAGAGAAAGGAATCAGAGCCTAAGCTTGGTAACGAGAGGTTTCAGACAGGGAGGGAACACAGTGGGGAGCTAGTGGATTGGCAGAATGAGGAGGTATCCAAAGAAAGGCAAGTTCAGACATAGGCTGTTTTGACCCCAAACAGGATGAGGGTGTTCCTGCAGTGGGGGAGCCCAATAAGGAGCATCGGAGCCCAGGTGAGGTGAGGAAGACATTTGTCAGAGGAAGGCACAGTGGCAGCAATGGGAGATTGGTTCACTATATGGCAATTGGTCAGATAGAAAAATATCTTAAGAATAATGAAAGCCATGTTTCTCACTAACATAAAAATGTTACAAGTATGAAAAGAGAGAAAATCCAAATAATTATGTGGTGTTTGATTAGAATTTTAGGTATTAGTATAAACTCATTGTCTTTGATAGAAAGATCTAGAAATAGAAAGAGATATAAATTGCATGAATATATACTCCCCAACTCTCTCCACCGAGAGAGAGCCTGGGGAGAGTGGTTCCCATATAGCAATGAGGATACCTAGCACCCAGATCTTGGCTTTTAATATCATTGTCCTCTAAAAGGGAATAGGACTTATAAAAGATAACATAGGAAATAAATCCAGACAACTTTGAGTTTGGCATTAACTTTTATACACAACACCAAAGGCACAGTCCACAAAAGACATAATTGATAAGCTGTACTGGATTTTAATAAAAAACAATATACTCTGCAAAAGACACTACTAACAAAATGAGAAGACAAGCCACAGACTAGATGAAAAGGTTTATTAAAGGCATTTAATATAAAGGACTCATCCAAAATATACAAAGAACTCTTAAAACTCAACAATAAGAAAATGAATAATCTGATTAAAAATTTGGCCAAAGTCCTTAGCAAACACCTCACCAAAGAAACTATACAGATGTAGATAAGCATAGAAAAAGATGCTCTGCATCCTATGTCATTAGAGAAATGCAAATTAAAACATTAATGAGGTACTTCTACATGCCTATTAGAAAGGGCAAAATTCAGAATGTTGACAACACTAAATGCTGACAAGGAGGTGGAACAAAAGAAACTCTCAGTCACTGCTGGCGAAAATACAAATAGTATAGCCTCTCTACAAGTCAGTTTGGTAATTTCTTACAACATATACTCACACTCAGTGATCCAGCCATCACACTCCTTGGTATTTTCACAAAGAAGTTGAAAACATGTCCATTCAGAAACCTGCACACAGGTGTTTATAGCAGTTTTATTTATCATTTCCAAAACTTAGAAGAATCTAAGATGTTCTTCAGGAGGTGAATGGATAAACTGTTATGAATCCTGATGAAGGAATATTATTTAGCACTAAAGGAAAATGAGCTATCAAGCCATGAAAAGACATGGAGGAACCTTACATTAGTAAATTAAAGAATTCAATATGAAATTATTATCTACCATGTGATTTCGGATATATGACATTTTTTAAAAGGCAAAACTATGGAAACAGTAAAAAGTTTGGTGGTTGCCAGGGGCTGGTAGGGAAGAAGATACAAATAGGCAGACCACAGAGTCGTAGAGGGTTTTTAGAGCAGTGAAACTATTCTGCATGATACTATGATGATGGGCACATGTCATTATACATTTGTGGAATCCACAGACTGTACTACACTAACACTAAATCTTAATGAAAATTTGAATTGTGGATGATAATGATGTGTCAGTGTAGATTCACTGATCATAACAATGTAGCACTCTGATGAAGTATGCTGATAATAGAAGAGGATATGCATGAACAAGGGCAAGTCATATGTGGGAAACCTCTGCATCTTCCAATCAATTTTGCTACAAATGTAAAAATGATCTAAAAATTAAAGTGTATATATTACATATGTATATATCCAAAAATCATGCAAAAGTTGATTACTAAATTTGAATACAATGCTCACAGATACTGACTTAATCAGATTTGTCAATATTTCATGCAAATAAAAAATATACATGTACAAGATCGATTTTGTATATTATATATGTGTGCTAGATTTGATAAGAAAAGTACATGACTGAAAAGAAATTGCTTTCTCCATATTTGCCCAAATCTACTCATATTCCTAAAGAAATAAGCTAAAATGTAAATTTTTTAAAAAATGGTAACATAAGGATCCTTGGAGAAATGACTGCTTCAACAGCTGGAGAAGGAAAAGCACAAGATGAGCCAGGAACATCGTCCTGGACCAGAAGGCAAGAAAGTGCTTTCATATGATAGGGATATGCTAAAAGTTTATGTGTTCTGCCCTAAAATGCTTCTACTAGTGAAATAGGGAAAATTTTAACATGAAAGAATAAAATGATAGTAATAAATTATAACCCATTTAATGAAAATAGAATGAGTACATACTGATATAAATCAGTGAATTAATTAATTGAAAGTTAGCTGGGCATGATATATTACAAAGGGGAAAAGAATATTGTCCTCATCTGTTTGTATTGCTATAAGAAATATCTGAGGCTGGATACTTCATAAAGAAAATATATTTGGCTCACAGTTCTCCAGGCTGTACAAGAGCCTGGTATCAGCATCTGCTTCTGGTGCTGCCAGGAAGTTTCTGCTCATGATGGAAAGCAAAGAGGAGCTGGTGTGTAAAGATCACATGGTGGGAAACTAGAGAGAGGAGAAGGAGATTCCAGACTCTTTTTAAAATCTAGGTGGCACAGGAACTGAGTGATAACTCATCTAATCCCATGAGAATGGCACTAAGCCATGAGGGCATATCCCTCATAACCCAAATACCTTCCACTAGGTCGCATCTTCTATATTGGGGATTAAGTTTTTAAAAGAGATTTGGAGCAGACAAATACCAAATGAGATGAGACACCTTTACAGAAAGAAGGCTGGCAGATACCACCTTAATCAAGAGCCACCATGATAGGGTGCAGTAAGATAATAGCTTCACTTATGTAACATTTTTCCAAAAGATGCATGTTAGAGAAGTAATCATGAAGAAATATCAGACAAGTCCAAACTTAGGGACTTTAAAACAACAGTCCTATACTCCTTAAAAGTGTTGAGAGACTGATATTATCAAAATGGTGGAGTAAGAGCAATCTGGGTTTACTCTCTCTCATAGAAACCCAAAATCAACTATGCAGGCAAGATTATCACCAGGGACATCCCAGAACTAAAAACTGAGGCTGTGATGACTCCAGGTATCACAGAGAAGTGAAAAACCAGAAGCAGGAGGTAAGAGAAACAAAACTCTCTGGCCACAACACCCCTCCCACAAGCTGCCAGGCACTATGTAGAAAGGGTCTACTAGATTTAGTTTTTACCCTGGGAAACGTGAGAATAAGGAAGACAGAAAATTTTGTCACCAGTTAGATTTCTTCACAGGAAAAACATTTCTGCTTTAATCCACAGGAAGCATCACAAATGCCTGTAGGGTAAAGTCTTCTAAGAGAAACTAGAGGCAAATAGTAGAGTTGTGGCTAGTACCAGCCATGCACAAAACTCAGAGGCTATTCTTCATCTCCGTCAAAAGAGATGCCAAATCACTGTGTCTGTTCAGCAGCAACATGATTTATGAGAGGTGCTTCAGGGGCCCTCTGGGCATAACCCTTAGCCAGTTTTCCCACACAGAAGGAATATACACTCTAGAATTCCCCCATCCCCTATCTGGGATGGGCAGCACTCCCAAGTTATTTGCAAGAACTGTGGCAAATCTGAGCAAAGATGCCATCTAGTACAGAAAGGGAGGCATTGTTCCTGGGCTGAGGGTACTCAAAAATCAACCTTCACAGTACTTCTAGTCATATATACTCTAGAAAGACCAAGCCAAGGCAGACCGCAAAGACTGAAGAAAATAATTAAACCTTGAATGCAAAGACATAGTTATATATTCATAAGAAACAAAAATAAACAGGAAGCCATGACCTCCATAAAAAGAAAAAAAGGAGCCAATCTCTGACCCTTAGAATATGGTGATCTGTGACCTCTCAGATCAAGTATTCAAAACAGTAGTTTTGAGGAAACTCGGTGAACTCCAAGATAGTACAGTAAATCAATGCAGAAATTTATTCAGATAAATTTAACAAAAAGAATAAAATAATAAAAGAGAAATAAAACAGAAATCCTGGAGCTGAAAAATAAGATGGTTAGACAGAAAAATATATTAGAGGTTATTGCCAGTAAAACTGATGAAGCAAAAGAATCAGAGTGTGAAGACAGGCTGCTTGAAAATACAGTCAGAGGAGAGAAAAAAGAATGAAAAGGAAAAAGGAATATCTACGAAATCCAGAGAATAGCCTCAACAGAGCAAATCTAACAGTCACTGATCTCAAAGAGGGAGTTGAGAAAGAGCAAGACATAGAAAACATATTCAAAAATAATAATAATAATAACAGAAAATATGGCAAACTTAGAGAAAGATTATCCAGATACTAGAAGGTCCAAGATCACCAACCTAATTCAACCCAAACAATACTACTCCAAAGCATGTAATAGTCAAATTTTCAAAGGCCAAAGACAAAAAGAAGATCCTAAAAGCAGCAAAACAAAAGAAATAAATATCATATAGAGGAGCTCTAATTAAAGATATTCCCAGACACACAAAAGCTGAGGAAATTCATCACCACCAGACATTCTTCAATATGAAAGAAAATAATGTTAATGTGAAAAATGAAAACAACTGAAGTTATAAAACACTAGAAAAGGTGAGTACAAATACAAACGCAGAATACTCTATACTTAGGATGTATAAACCACTCATACCTTTAATATAAAGACTAAAAGACAAATCTATCAAAAATAATTACATGAGTTTTTAAGAGATAGGATACAAAAAGATATAAACTAAGTCAAAAAATGTCAAAATGTAGGGAGATGGAGTCATTCCTTTTCTCTTCTTGAGTCCAAGTTAAGTTGTCATCAGTTTAAATAATTATAACCATAAAATATTTTGTAAGCCTTATGATAATCATAAATCAAAAATATAGACATGTTAAAAATAAAAAGCAAGGAATTAAAATATACTACCAGAAAAAAATTACTTAGCAAAAAAAAGACAATAGAAAAGAAAGAAAGGAAGAGAGAACTTACAATACCACCAGAAAACCAGAAACAAAATGGTAGTAGTAAGTTCTCACATATCAATAATAATACTGAATGTAATAAACTAAATTATGCAGCTAAAAGAACAAGACCCAATCATATTCTGTCTACAAGAAACTGACTTCACCTATAAAGTTGTTTTTTTTTTTTGCCAATCACTGTGAGCTTGTAAGGTTGCTCAGGTTGGCCTTGAACTCATGGCCTCACCTTCGCAAGCACCAGGACATTTGGCTGGAGCCACTTTGGGCCCCTAAAGTTAAACATAGACCAAAAGTGAAGGAATAAAAAGAGATTCCATGAAAATAGAAACCAAAAAAAGCAGTAGCTAAACTTATATCAGATAAAATAGACTTCAAGTCCAAAACTATCAAAAGAGACAAAGAAGGTCATTATATAATAATAAGTGGGTCAGTGTAACAGGAGGGTATAACAATCATAAATATATATGTACTCAACATTGGAGCACCAAAATATATAAAGCAAATATTAATAAATATAAAGGAAGAGACAGACTGTAACACAATAATAGTAGGAGACATTCATGTGCTTCTTTCAGCAATGGACAGGTCCTCCAGACAGAAACTCAACAATAAAAAAGAAAAAAAATTAGAGTTTCTAGACCAAATAGACCCAACTGATATTTACAGAATATTGCAACTAATGCTGAAGAATACATATTATTTTCATCAGCATATTGAACTTCTCCAGAAGATACCATATCTTAGGCCACAAAGCAAGTCTGAACAAATTCAAAAAAAAAGAAATCATATCAAACATCTTTTCTGACCACAATGGAATAAAACTAGAAATTAATAATAAAAGGAAACCTTAGAAATTGCACAGATACATGAAAATTAAACAGCATAGTCTTGGACAACCAATGGATCAATGAATACATTGCCAATAAAATTTTAAAATTCTTTGAAACAAATGAAATGGGAACATCACATACCAAAACCTATGCAATATTTTAAAAAGTAGTACTAAAAAAAAAAAGTTTACTGCAATAAATGCTTATATCAAAAAAGAAAAAGACTTACAATAAGCAACCTAACTATGCATCTAAAGGAATTAGAAAATCATTAACAAACCAAACTCAAAATTCACAGAAGGAAAAAATAATACTAACAACCAAAGCAAAAGTAAATAAAATTGAGATGAAAAAGAGAATACAAAAATAATCAACAAAACAGAAAGCTGGTTTTTTAGAAGATAAACACAATGAATAAACTTCTAGTGTTGTTAATTAAGACAAAAGAAACACCCAAATAATATCAGAGATGAAAAATGAAACATTACAGCTGATAAAACAGAAATGTAAATGATTATTGGAGACTATTGTGAAGAACTATACACCAACAAATTAGAAAATTTAGAAGACATGAATAAATTATTGGAAGTACACAATCTTTCAAGATTGAATAATGAGGATATACTCAAATTCATTAAGTAATGAGATTGAATCAGTAATTGTAAAAATCTTCACAAAGAAAGTCCAAAACCAGACAATTTCCTTGCTAAGTTTTACCAAATTTTTAAAGAAAATATAATACTGATTTTCCTCAAACTATTCCAAAAAATTTGAAGAGGAAATAATTCTTTCAAACTCATTCTATGAGTATATAAAAAGTGTTCAACATTAATAATATCAGAGAAATACAAATCAAAACTGCAACGAGATATCATTTCACCCCAGTTAAAATGGCTATGATCAAAAAGACGAAAGAAAATAACAGATGTTGATAATAACCCTGTCTCTACAAGAGAAAGAGGAAGGTTTGTATACTGATGGTGGGAATGCAAATTAGTACAGCCATTATGGAAAAACAGTAGGATGGCTCCTCAAAAAGCCAAAAATAAAAATACCATATGATCTGGCAATCTTACTACTGGGTATGTCCAAAAGGAAATTGGTAAATCGAAGTGATATATTTGTAGGAAATGTGCACAAATATATTTGAAGGAAAGATGGGCAACTTACTTTTAAATGGCCTTAAAAATAGACATTTGTACTCTTACAAATTTTGATTTTAAGATTACATCCAAAAATAACTTTTCTATACATTTAAGATTATTTCAAAATAAAAAGTATATAATAAAAATGATTTGAAAAAAAATTGAGAAATAAGTTCCTGATTCTGAAACTCAAGAGTGTGAGGTTATTTAACATTTCCTTATTAATTTATTATAACAATTATATTACTTTTAACTTGATGAATATTTTATAATCCATTTAGAAGAAACAGTAGACAGAATAGTATGAAAATATCTGGAAAAAAAGGAGTAATTAATGCACGGGGCTTGTACTACCTGATATTATAAAAGCATTAGAAATATATAATAAATTAAAACAATGTATCATTTTCACCCAATAAATAGAGCAATGGCAATGAATAGATAGTCCAGAAGATTCAAGTATGTGTAAAAATTCTGTACATGATAAAGTGCATTTCAAATTAGTGTGCAAGGATGGGCTCTTCAATACTACCATATTCAGGGGTGTCCAATCTTTTGGCTTCCCTGGGCCACACTGGAAGAATTGTCTTGGCCACACATAAAATATACTAACACCAATGATAGCTAATGAGAAAAAAAGAAAAAAGAAAGAAAGAAAAGATACTTCAAAAAAACCTCAAAATATATTAAGAAAGTTTACAAATTTGTGTTGCACCACATTCAAAGCCATCCTGGACCACATGTGGCCCATGGGCTGTGATTTGGACAAGTTTGGTTTAGATCCTTGTATCATACTTCATAACAAAACACATTTTGGATGAGAAAAATATGTAATTGTAAAACCTCAAGACATAAAGGTATCTAAAGAACATGTGGGTTAATAAGTATATAATTTAGCTTCTCAGAATCTAAGCTTGATGCTAAAGGAAGAAACAATAAAAAAGACCTATCAATGTCTTTACATAAACAGAATGAACAGACAGTAGATTAGAAAAATTAGATTGATCTCAAAATTCATTTGGTAAATACATATATTTTATATGTTTTATATCATCAGCTATCAAAGACTTGCCAATTTAGGTGATGAGAAGAAAGATCATACCTTCTGGATTGAAAAATATCAAAAAGAATGTATCAAATGTATAGCACAGGGCACAGCAAACTTCTACCGGAGACATTTCACTGGGCTATGACCTTTATGGAAGGCACCTTGGGAACATACATTGAAGAATTTAAAGTGTGTACATCTTTCGCTCCTAAAATTCACAATTAAAATTTATCCTAAGAAAATAATCACACAACTGCACATTGAAATACGCAGTGTTAGTACTTTACAGAAAAAAAACTGAAAACGAAAAAATTCAAGTAGTTGTTAAATTATAGTATACACTAATTATATCTTCTAATTATAATAATTATATCTTCTAATTATATTGTAATTATATCTTCTAATATTTCACGTATTAATATATGAAACAAACGTATGACAAGTGCATTAAAGTATCATCTTTGTGTTATACTTATATTTTTTTATCTTTATGTATATATACTTTCAAATACTATGTACATACACACAAACACACACACACAGAAATAAAAAGAAAGAATAGATGAATAAAAGGAGCTCTCTTGTGATGACAGAATTCTGTTTTTTCTTCCTTTCTGCTCAATTGTTTTTTTTTTAATTATTATTTCTTGTTTAATAAAAATAATAAAATCCACAAGATGTTATGAGTAAAACTTAACCTGAGAAGAATACAGAGGCAGGAAATTTACATAAAAGTTTATTTTAAGAAATGAAACACCTAAAGAACATAGTTAATGTTTCACATTGCACACTCCCTTTACATTTTGTATTATAATACCTGTTACACAAGTTACATGTACAAGAACTATTTATAAGTTACAAAAGAATTGTATAACTGATAGAGACTCAAACATCATATCTTGGAAATTGCAAGTCATTGCTGCAAGCAATCTGTTATAAATTATATTTCTATGTAGTGAATGATAATTAGGCAACTCAAAATAATTCCTATTAGAGTCTGATAATATTTTCCAGTAGTGTTTAAATCCACATAATGATAACAAAATAGGAATTACTAATTTTATAAAGAAAATTATTTCCATTAAAGTAAAAATGCTTATATGAATCAGATAATTAAGCAAAATAGAAATCATTATTATTTTGTAAATAGATTAGAGAATTGAGTTCAAGTATCACATATCAACACATTTTAAAAATAGTTTTAATCAGTGAGTTTTTAAAATAATTATTTAATTCTATAGTCTTAACATTGAAAAAGACCATTTAAAAAAAGATAATCAGAAAATTTCTTTTTAACAAATTTTATATTTTTATGAACTCTCTTGAACTTTTGCAGTGTATTTAAGTTTAATGGCCTGAATAACTAATTGCAAATGTAATTTGTGAGACCATAGGCATTACCTTGAGACATGAAAGAATATGTCAAATGTAATACCTAATACAAAAAAGGTAGATCATTTTCTATGAAGAAATAACATTCAGTATTAATTCTAAGTAATGGATTTCCAAATTTAGCAGTTTATGCTCTCAAAAAATTTTAATTTTATTATAGTTTGATCATGTTATCATAAAGATTTATTTTATATAAACCTTCAAAACCAGATTTGTAGAAGATCTCGGAATAAATACTTGGGTTTCTTTATATCTCTCTCAAAATGCATTAGACTCACTTTAACTATATACATTAAAGTGATGAAATCTTTGTGCTTAGGCCATACTAGTATCCATTTAATCATATCAAATTCTAAAGAATACAAATATTATTTGCAACTATATGTCTCCCATCTCTTATTTTGAATCATGATGCTCACATGCTCTGGAATGATATCTAAGTAAGAAATAAACACATTGTTTTGTACATACATTTTTACATGTCTTTTACCAGAAAAAGCCTCAGGATTACATGTAGCAGGGGTCAGCTCTGTGATCAAAGGCAATATTTTCAGAACTAACTGAAACACAAAGTCCTTTAGGAAATTGAAATAAAAGAAATATGAGTTAAAGAAAACAACTCACACAGTGGAAATCACCAGGAAGATGCTGCTCCTGGTTGCCCTTATATCTACATCATCCAACTTCAGTCCCAGTGTACTATGCGAAGCATCAAGCTTCTTTCCATCCTACTTTTTCTGGGAGAGATTTGTCTTCATACTGCTAAACTATTTGTTGAGAACTTTAAAAATAAGGATCAGAGAAAGACATAATGCCTGTCAGTTGCTTTAAATTATCCCCCCTCCTACTTCCTGCCATCTTAGATGTAAATCGTAAACCCTATATAACAGGAGCTGTAAATTTGCCTATTTTGCACTTAACAAAGGAGGTTTTGCTGAAAGCCTTGCTCAGAGGTCCAGAATTTAACCATATACCATTGAGTTGCTACAATTAGTATGGGGTGATGTTAAATCTAACTAATTGAAATCATCCTTTAATAACAATTAGCTCAAAAAGCAAATGCGGTTTTCAAATCACTGCAAATGTTCTGACTTTGCTTGATAAAGAATCAAAGACCAAGGAAAAGTTTTGCTCACTTGTCTGCTGCCTCTTTGATTGCCCTGTTGTCTCCATCTGCATCTTAGCGAGGTTCTTGTTTCAATGTATTTGTTTAGGGGTTTCAGGTGGACTTCTCTGATGGCGTTATTCATATGTGGACATCTTAAGGCCTCTTCCCTGCTCTGTCCCAGGATCCTTTCTTATCTCTTTCCTATTGTTTGTCATTCTAGACTCTGTTGGGCCTTCTCAATACCACCCACTTCACCTTTCATGGTTCTACCTCTCCAGTCTGATTTCCAAAGTGAGATGTTGTTCCTCAAATCCTCCTTCCTTTCTCTCCCCAAAGACATTGATGTTCAGGTCCTTTTCTTTTCAAGAGTTTTACTTTTAAACACAAAGGGACAGAAAAGAGAAAAGCAAACTAAGTATGGAGATGTTGCATATCATACAATGTAGTTCTAGTCTCTTAACTCAGGTTCTGAGGCGGCAAATTGAAGCCTCTATGTGCCCTCTGCTAAACAAGGCATAGTGGTGATTCTCAGATTACAAAGAAAGGACCCCGACCCCTTATGGTTTCCTAGCTCCCTGAGGATTACTTCTTCTCCAGTCCATTTCAAAGATAGCCATTTAGTCATTCCTGAGCAAGAGACATGCCCTCTACTCTCTCTAATCCCTGCCCCTTCCCAGCTTTTTGTGTACTACCAAGAAGAGTACTATATGATAAATGTCTCCTTTCTCACATTCAAATCAGTATTCAAACATCCTCTTTCTGTTAAGTCAGCAGCCCAGCTGCCAGTTTACTTGCAGACATAGAGTGAAACAACAAGATGTGAAAATGATCATTTTAGGTACTATATATGCCCCTGTCCCTCTGGGCTTCCACTCCTGTTTCCATATGTTCGCATTCTAATACAACGAAAGTATGAAGATGCTTTGAAGGCACTTTAAGAGTATCTTCCCTTGGGAGGCCGAGGCGGGCGGATCACGAGGTCAAGAGATCGAGACCATCCTGGCCAACATGGTGAAACTCCTTCTCTACTAAAAATACAAAAAAAAAAAAAATTAGCTGCGCATGGTGGCACGTGCCTGTGGTCCTAGCTACTTAGGAGGCTGAGGCAGAAGAATCGCTTGAACCCAGGAGGCAGAGGTTGCAGTGAGCCGGGATTGCGCCACTGCACTCCAGCCTGGCGACAGAGCAAGACTCCATCTCAAAAAAAAAGAAAAGAAAAGAAAAAAAAGAGTATCTTCCTGAACCCAGGATCTTCTGTGTGTAAAGCAGACATGATAATTGCTACACTGTGGAACCACATGCGAGGGGCACCTTCTCTGTGTGTACAAAGCTCACATCATCTCTTGCGCCTTTACTAGTCACCTGTTGTGCCACAACCACTGCTACTAACTTTCTCATTCCTTTTCCAGGGAGAAGAAGGCTCTTGAAACTTTTTGCCCATGGGGTAGCCAGAATCACCTGATATGTTTAGCTCCAGGGTTTCCAGTTTGACCTGCTGCTCCGGCCCTGGACTTCTCTACACATCTGGGGGTCAAGGCTCCTGAAGGAAGTGATAATCAATGTCTTCCAGAGCTTTGGAAGTTAACAAAATTGCTGTAGATCCCTTCCTCAGTAATGGTCTCTCTTTCTAGACTGAGAAGTTTCATTTTTAAAATTAAAATAAAATACATGGATGGATAGATGTATAAAACAAAAAGATAATATGAACTTCCTTGTCTCAGAGGAAAATTTGTATTCTTAAAATTTCTGCAGGCAGAAGGACACCAGATCACAGTCACACTGCATCCTCAACTCCCTTAGCCCATCACTTCCCTCACAAATGGATTAGGCATGGGCAGTCTGCAAGGGCAGCAGGTTGGCTAGGGTGGGCAGGGCAGAAAGAGAAGGAAAGACTGATAAAGAAAGAGAGTAAATCTCGCCAGGGAGTCAAGCACAACTCCTTTCCATCTGTAGCACAAACCACAGTTAATCGAGTACTTTCTGTTAACATGGAAAGGGACCAAAGAAAGCGTTTGTTGTCAGCATTACACACTGCAGGCCTTAACACAATCAGGCCGAAAAGGCACCATTACAGAGCCAAAGGAGATCATCTCATTTTATAGAATGACTGTATGTTATTGGACATACCAGATGCTGTCGAAGCAGGGTGGAGGAAAGCTGACCAGTATTAAGAATACAGCTTTTTTTGTTGTTGTTCAAAGAAGGACTATAGCAATTCTTCCTTTCCAATGTTTTTATAATTTGGTTTAGAATTAGTCAAGATAAAACAAGAGACGAGCTAGAAATCTCCCCTCCAAGAAGTTGGAATCAATATATTTTCTTGAAATATTTTGTCAATGTGATCATTAAGAGAGTTTCACTCAGAACTTCATGTATTTGACTATTTCCTCATAAAAAAAAGGGTCAGTGTGCCAATAAAGATAAATATATTCTATTTTCCTTTCGGTATTTTAATTCTCTCAACCCCATCATAATACTCAAGAGCAAGTTTACCTGATATCCCTACAGCAATCCTAGTTCTAATGCTCTACAACAAAATCACCTGTGCAAATATGGGTGCACAGTGTGTGTGTGTATGTGTGTGTGTCAGAGTGAGACAGAGATTGTATTTCAGCACCAGCATGGGCATCTAAAAAGTTTTAGTCTTAATTCCTCATTCTTTATTTTTGGTAGCGTCATTAACATTACAAAAGCAGTAAACTGGTACAGGTTTCAAACATGCAAACTTGTTAATAGTATTCTGCAGAGGAACAATGCCAGGATCAGAGAGAATACTTCTTGCTCCAAATACAATTTTACATTTTGAAATATGATTTACTTTCTGGATTGCAGCCAGGCAAATACCATTCACAAATACTTCAAGTGGGAGAAATAAAGTGGTTGCTACTAGTCCCATAATTTGAAATTGCTGCTAACAGATTTTACATAGCATCTACTTTTCGCCATTGTCTTTCAGAAAAATACAATTAAATCTTAATATTTCTGCATTTTAAGTCTTATTGTCAGCTTTGTCACTGCTTGAAACAAAAGCATGTGTAAGTGGCTCCCTCTGGTGCTGCCATTAGTACTAGTTTTTCTATTCACAACACAGATGTAACCCAGATAAGTAGGAAAAACTGGGTAGAAGCCCTCTAACTGAAAATGTCTCTTGAGATACAAACCCACATGGAATAATGTTAAATAAGAGGGTTTTTTATAGGGAGGGGTAGGAACAGATACTTAATATCTTCTTTGACCTTTTTTCCTCACCTCATATACACCAAAGGAAATTGCAAAAGCTAAAAGAAAAGTCATGTTCACTAAACCCAAGCCAAAATCCCCCATCTTGTTGCTGAATACTAATGACCTAAGACAGTACTTAAGTACTACTTCTAATGAACCTCAACAGGGCCATCAGTCACCAGCCCAGTACTCCACTTGACCTGAGGCCTACATAGCAGTGATTAGAGCAAAAGTGGGATCATAAAGAGTCTCTTCCAAGTGGCAACTGCGGGGTTCAGAACAGCACCTCTGAATGGCAGTGGTGGAGGAAGTTGGCAAAACTTCCTTCTGTGGCTGTGATCCATAGTTCTCTCTGATGACCACTCTTTCAATGTAAGTCCTACTCACAGACAGCCAATGTTTAAAATTTAGACTCCATAAGGGAATGATCTGGCTTCTAGGTCAGACACCAGAGTGTACAGTCACAATGATTAGTTTACAGCAATCTGCAGGCTCTCCCATGTTGATCTTGTCCTCTTTCCTGCCCAAGAGGCAGCACATCTTCCCTCATATATTTCTCTAAAGCACAGCATAGCCTCCACCACCAGCCGGAATGTTAATGCATTATCACTCTGTACACTGAGAAAACAAGTGACCATATGTAGCCTATGCCAGCGGAGCTGTAACTGTGAAGAACAATGGCTCTGAGTCAACAACAGAATTAAACTACTCCCTCTTGTGAAGCTCTTCTGAATATTTTAAGTGTTGCCTTGAAAGTGTGGGATTATGTGCAAGCATAAACATTAGCTTAATGCAATTTTTTGGTACAGAATATGCCAGAGTATAAAAATCAGAATTGAAATGCAGAAAATAACTTTGGGATAAATTTAATTTTTTTATGTGTGATTAAAACATGATTGAAGTGGCACACTTTATGTATAATTAAAGTTGCTTTGTAATTAAGAGATTTAAGCATGTATAGAAAATGATACAGTTTAGTTTGGAGATTATACAAAGGCACCTATTAAATACTCACTCCCTAGCAAGCCTATGACTCAAATGTTTTCCATTCTAATGCTGATAGAATTCTTGAATTTTTTTAAGCTGCCAATTTCACCATTTCTAAATGCTTTATCCCTCCTTCCATGTGCTAGTGAAATAAAAGCAGCCCGACCTCCCCTGCACTAGCAAAAACATGGATGTAGAACACTGTTTCTTAACTTCAAAAACTCTCGGTGAAAAAAGAAGGATCGTCACAATTTGAGACAGTGTTTGACTCATTTTTGCCTTCTTCATTGTGCCTCACACCATGTCCAAGCCAGTACTTCAAAAATAAGTCATAAATGGCTATTAGCAGGTAAGCAGAGTCTGCGTTTATATATGGATGGTCTCGTGATAATGCAGACACTTCAGAACATTTTTTATGTGCCAGGCAAAAGTGCTATATTATTTTGTTTATTCCCATAACAGCCCTATGCTTCTTTGGAGTTTTAGAACAGCCGGGTGAAGGAATGACATTCAAAATAGACTAGCAGGACTATTCTCAGGGTATTTTTTACTGACAGAAAAACTAAATCAAAGAAAGGTGAAGTCCACACAGAATCATGAATTTTAGTATGAACTTAGCAGCAGTACCACCTATTAAGCTAAAGAATAATGCAGAAAGAGTTCCCCCCCACCCTTATCTTGCTCACTTGTGTCAGCCCCTTTCCCAGACCCAAATTCCTCAATCTCCAACCCTCTCCAGAGATTGCCTCTTGGCCTCCCTAGTAAGCACCTGGCATAAACCTAGGCTTGTTCTCACTGGCAATGATCATGGTTTAAACTGATCTTCCCGGGCTTCCCCATCAGTATTTGTCTTTTTTATGTTGTATTCTTTTTAGCCAAGTATCCCATGAGAGGGGGAAATGTTCAGACAAACTTATTCATACTAGAGTGTTGGTTGCTGATATTTGCATTTAGAAGGCTTTTGCAAAATTGCAAAAGCACAATGAAAAATTTTGAATTTGGGTTATGAATTCGGGTACAGAAGGATGCCATGTAAAAGAGGTTGTTGACTGGATACAGGGGTCAAAAGACAGGAAATCAGGAGTTGGAAATAGGTGAAAGAAGCAATATTCATGAAGATAAGCAAAAAAATATAAATATAAGGACTGGTAGATAAATGCTAGATTTATTTTCCTGGTGGCCAGTGACATGTTTTCTAGTGTTTTTCCCACTTTCTCATCTGCAGAATACATGGAATATGAACAATTTTTCCAAGAAAAGTGATTGTTTCTTCTCAGGTTTTCTTGTATCAATCATCCAACTATAATTTTCAATTAAATCAGATAGATAAGCAGATAGAGATAGGTAGATACACATTTACATATTGATATATATGCATACATATGGCAATTTTGCAAATCTGAGCATAGCAGGATAAATAAAAGATACTGCAATGCTAGAGATGGCTCTGTATACTCTTGCTAACAAATTATTCCATTTCCAGTGATTGTATCTTCTTTCTCCCCTACAGCAGCACCACCCTCTGCTCTTACTTTTCTCAGATTTCTGTGGTAGAGTGTCCCATGAGTGGCTGTTCTGGGAAATCTCAGGCTTCCCAGGAGTTCTAAAGGGACTGGTGAGGAAATGACATTCCAAACAGAATACCAGGACTATTCCCAGTGTATTTTGACTGGAAGAGTTGTAATGCACCTATTCTTGAGAAGTTATGGAGGCCACATTTATGGAGTCCTATAGAAAACACACTTATGCTCTTCTGAATGATTCCCTCCCTAATCTCCAGGTGCTGGTTATTCCAGCCACTGACTCCCAGGATGAGCTGCTATTTTTAAGGAGAGTGGCTTCAAGGAGAGTCAGGAGGGAAGTGTTGATTTTATGCAGAATTTTGTAGAAACAAAGGAATACATGTCTCTTGAAATTGCCCTTTAGACCTTAAAAATGTTAAAATGTTTTAAGTGATGGTGAGTATGACCAATGGGTGTTAAAAGACAGATTGGCACCAGGTAGATCCCCTCTCCCTTAAGCAAACAGGCATTTTGTCTTGCAATCAGCAAATCTGGAGGGACTGCTTGGGGTACTATGTTGAAAAGGAGCATGGAAAAGAAGACATATTGTATGAGGCAGAACATTTCTAGTATTTCTTATGGAAAGAGTGCTCAGGTTAGAGAACCATATGTAGGTAGGCTTGTGATAAGAACAATCTTCTCATTTGATGACAAGAATCAAATAATTTCAGCTGATTTTGTATCAACCAGTTACATGGATAGACATTCTCAGAAAGTCATACTTTCCATTTTAAATAATTTATTTTTAGTAGAAGCAAATTCTTCCTGATATGAGTAATATGAACCAATTTTTCTGAGGACTATTTATTCAAAATAAATGTATACTCGGTATTTCTAATCTGCAGAAGTTCTAAACCAAAATACTGAATGCAAAATAAGATATATGATTTCAACAAGCATTTTTCTTTGCTTCCTACAGTGATATTTCTCAATGTGTGTGTTTACTTTTGAAAGAATCTAGAATGGCCAACTGCCTCTGCTGCCTGTCTTAGTCTTAATTTCCATTGCTTTTATGCAAGCAATGCTTGCTCCCTCTTCTCTACGTATGCATATCCTAATCTCCTTTAAATAACACTTCCTCCACTAAACCTTCTTACAAATATAACTCCCCTTTCCTTTATCGTTTCTGGTGATTATTACCTATACTTCTAAAATTCTAGTAATTATGTAATCATGTAACTTATATACAAAATATATGGTGCTGATATATGTATTACTGCCCTTTAACCAAAACTGATGGATGAAGGCATTATGTGAAGATCAGGGTCCAGCTCTACCACTGCATAAACAAGCGAATCAGTTTTTTCCTCTGGACTTCAGTTTTGTCACATGTAAATTAAGGAAGTCAGCCTATGTTATCTAAAACCCACTATGGCCCTTTCAGCTTTTCAGCTGGAAAGACCATTGGAAATTTATTAAAGTTTTTGGAAATAAATTATTCCTTTGTACAATATGTTTTACAAATCATCTTAGATCAAAAATTGTGATTTTCCCCATTTAGTCATAAAGACGTGATTACAATGTGAATATAATCTTTGAACTCTGTTTAATGGTCTAAAACTCTGAGCCATTAAATAGTACTCTCAATCTTAAAAACTAGTATCTTGAATATTTTTCTTATGGAAAAAGTGACCCAACTAGAGGATAAAAATAACTTAATTCATAATTTTATAAAAACCTACTTACTTCAATAATACTATATATTTTTGATACCTTAATTATATTAAGAGAGAACTTCAAGAATATCTAGCCAAATTAAAAAAGAATTTTCTTCATGATCCATCAATCAACTCACTTTTCAAGCAAAGCAGGTAGGTGAGAAACAACACAGTGTTTTCTCTGTAGTGACTATAGCTACAATAAGAGAAAGGAGAGTGGCACACCTCTGGAGAGCTTGTTATTCATCAGAAAGTAAGTGCCTAGCTTTCTGACCACTTAAGAGCAGTGGCAATTTTCAAATACAATACACTGTTGTCTGTGGAACTGCGCAGTAAGAACTGTCAAGATGTATCCACAAATAGTAGCATCTGACTGATCCAACCATAGGCTTCTCTTCCTTTTATTCATATATATATACATACATATACATATATACATATACATATATATATATGTAGTGTATATACATCAGTAGTATATACATATCAGTAGTATATGGTTCACTAATGATAAAATAAAAAAGGGAAACTTTGTTTTTACCTGTCAGTTTTCTCTTGCTTCTTGCTGATGACTCGTTTTAAGCAGAACATTTATATATAGTGATATTTAATTCCTTGCATAAGTTTTCTTTGTTCTTGGTGGAACATGCATTTTCTTCATGCCTCTTCCCACTTTTACATCCGCTATTTGGCTGTGATTTATTTAGTAATCTTTCTCATCCAATGTATTTGAGGAGAAGAGTTCCTAAATCCTAATTTTGTTCTACTGAATCTTCCGGATTACTTTAACAGTTGTTTTAAAGAGCAAGTAAGATATGTATGGACAAGCCTCCCAAGATGTGTAAAATATTAAAGCCACACATGATATAATAAATCTTAAAGTTATACAATATATGTTATACATTTTAAGCTTACCAGCTTAGGGTACATCCCTCCACTATTACGTATTTATATGATACTAACTTAAAATGTATGATATAGTATAATGGATTTTATTCATTTCTGATTATCTTTACCCCAAACAGATTTTAGAGCCAGGAAACATGCTAATTTTAGTTAGTCCAACCACACACTTGAAACACGAGACCAAAGCCTAGAGTGAAGGGATCATGAGAAATCACAGAGAGTTATTAGAGTCTGCCCCACAGACATAGCTCTCTTCATTCCTGGTCTAGTTCTTTCCGTTTGTTTTCATACGACTATTACTTCTTAAGACTAGCTATATTTCATATATTGCATAATTGGAGGGCAAATAGAGGGAAAGAAGATAGAATTAGATTTGAATTATACTTTCTAAGAATTATGCAATAATTTCTCTTATCTAACTACTTGTGGATTATTAGTTTGGTTAATTAGTTATCAGTATTGCATTCATTTAAGAAATACGGATACATGTAGAATTAAAGTTGCCATATTTCATTGACTCTGACATCTTTAACATATCTGAAATCAGGATGCGTTTTGTAATTCCTTGTGGCCAAGCAGTAGTGGAGACATTGTTTCCATAGACTATATATGTGAAAATTGTTTCTATTCTTCTTATCATGACCAGACAACCACCACTCCTGACAGTTCAGGACAATTTAAGGAAGGCATATGAGTTCTGGTTGTTGATTGAAAATATTCTGTTGTCACATTCTAGTAAAATCAACAAAACACAAGCATCAAATCATTCAGAAGGTATCAGTTGCTTAGAACTAAATTCTGAAGACAATTGTGGAGCCCTTAAAAAATAGTGCATCACCAACACTTGCAGACTATTTTCTCTGGAAAAATATGGATATAAATAAGTAAAAAAAATGATTCAGAAGAGATTCTGAATGTGACAATTTTTTAAATTTCTTTTATTCTTTAAATTCTTAAACCAGTGCATCTTGCTAATGTTATATGTTTCATTCAGGTAAAAGATTGATATATGTTAAAAATTGATATCTGTTTGTCTAAAAGTCCTCTTTATAGAAATATAAAGTAAAAATCTAAGTAGTCAGGAAGCATTGAAGAATTAATAAACTGGAGTGTTCTCTCCACGGTGTGCAGAAAATGCAGTGTCCTAGAATCAGTGCTCCTTGGGTCTGGAACAAAAATATGGTTATTAAATATAATTAAACATCTAATTCCCTAGGAGCAAAATTTTTGGAGCAAAACTATGGTTATTAAATATAATTAAACATTTAATTCCCTAGGAGAGGCTTCAGGAACTTGCAGTCCCTTAGACTCATTACTATGAACCATAGTGAATTCACAATGGATTTGTGAAATAAATCTTCTAGGCATCTACCTCTTAACTGAACTGTGTCCAGATAAGAGGGTTAGGTAGGTGCTTAGAAAGCATAGTCCCATGATGGTCATCACCTGACATAGGAGTGACCACCACAATATCAATCTATTTAAACTCTATTTCACTGTATTTCCACCTTCAAATACATCTTCCATTAAAGGAAAGAGGAAAAGCATCTGTTCCTGACCCTAAACACAGATGGAGTTACTAATTATCATTTTAAGCTTGATTCAAAAATCAATTCCCCTGGAGGCGAGGAGCCCAGTTCAGAGGTGGTTGCTGTGGTGTAAACAGCTCTAGGCATGGAGCCTGAAAAGAGAGCATTGCCAACGGAATGCTGAGATGCTCAGAAAGCACATTCTAACATACTGAAGGTAAGCCAAGAAGATTGCCAACATCCATCACAAAAGTTGCTGTGAAACAGATATCAAACCCATTCTTTTCCTAGTTTATGTTTCTTTTACATTGTGACTTTGGATCCTTTATACTGGAGAAAGAGTTATTGCAATGAGGTTATTAGAATTCTAAAACTGGAGGGAAAAAAGTTGAGACACAATTGATATCGGTTCATAGAGCAAAATAAATATAATGAGTTCAATTTATTTATATTTTATGTCACCTACGCTGCCTTAGTTTCCCACCTGTCTGCAAACTATAATATGTATCTCCATAAAAATAACTCAAACACAACTGCTGTCTCCCTTCCCTGAAATCCTATTGCACCATATTGTACCTATTGCTCCTCTCATGCCACAAATTCAGCAGTTTACCGAACATAATATTGTCTAATTTCCAAACATATTTTAATTCAGGAAAAAAAAGACATGTATTGAGTGAAGTGTGATGGCACTCATTTGTTTGTGCATGTATTCATTACATTCTTTCTCTTTCCAAAAAAAAATAATTTGAAGGAGCTCTGATTAAAAAAAGAAACTCCAAAACAATCAAATCTTAAAACAATGTTAAAGTTCAAAAATGAATCCAAATAATAAAGCAGAGTAAAAGAAGATGATTAAGGATATCTTTTTCAATTGAGCACAGAATTGGCTCTGAGCTTCCATGAAGTCAGGCAAAAGAATGAAAATAAAGCTTCCCTTGTTTACAAAAATGAGTCATAATGTTCAATGAGAGAGATGTTCACTGGTATGTGAGCTGAAAATTAGATCCCTCCCCTGAGCTCCTCAAGTAAATAAACCGTTATCAGAAACAAAGAAGCAATTTTTATTTGTGCAAAGCATATATGAAGTCCTTCTTTATGAGAGTCACTGGCTAAAGGGTTCAGTCATTTCTCATATTACCTCTGGATTATGATGGTGAAATCATATGACAAACATAGATGAGGATACGTGATCTGTTTGGTAAGGGGGACATCCTCTGATTTAACTATGGTTTACCTTATATGATAATATAGATAGGTAGATATTGACAAGGCCAGGTTTCTAATTTAGACATGTAATGTAGTATAAATTAGTATTTGTAATTTTATGCAGGACACATTCCTACATTTTCCAATTATTCAGTTTCTATTAAAAAAAAAACCCTCTGTAACATCATGAAAGCATGCGTTCTACATCAGAAGCACGCAGCCAGAAAGCTATACCATTTATACCATGGATTTAAAGACCATAAAATTATTTTTTCATGTATTCAATTTTCATATGGCATTGCATATTTTAAGAGATTTGAGAAGGACAGGCGTTTTGTTTGTGGAACTACCTGTTAGGAACCCCAGATAGTTATTGCCTCCTTCCTCCCAGTTAACAGAGCTCTGACTCGTTGTGTGATGCAGCCAAGTCCACAGTGAAACAGACCTCTCCTCCAGTCCTCCAGGGTCCGACCATAATTACCAAAAACAAGCGTACAATGCACTATCTCATCGCCACTTATAAGTTAGGAGCGAAATGTGACATAGTTTCAGTCATTCAGGCATAAAGGGAAGTTTGCTGATGTCTTCTGGGAAAAGTTTGTTTCTAGATAAAAAGAGACATATCCATGAGAAGACTGCTTTCTCATTTTTGCTTTGAGTGGGGCTGTGAGAGGAGGTGATGTTTGGCTCTGTTATAACCATATTATCTTTTTTCCAAGATCAAGAGTCAAGAGACTTACAGTGAAGTTGTACCAGAGCCATAACATCCTTGAACTCCTGTCCTGGATCAGCGCACCTCCACAATCTTGGTTCTGTGAGATAATGAATGTCCTTTTGTTAAAGCCTTGAATTGGGTACTCTGTTACTTGCAGGCAAAAGCTTCCTAACAGGTACCATCTTTTATATTTCTATGTTCTATACAAAGCTGAGCAAAAATTTGCATTCAACAAACTTAGAGAAAATATAAACAAGGGTAGGAAGAAAAAAGATTACAATCAATCAGACAAGATCATCGGCCATCCATAGCAATGTTAATAAATCTTTGTAAGTCAGAATTATTTCCTACGATAGAATCCAGTAGAACTTATTGGTAAGTACAGAAGCAATCCAACGTAAAGTTGCTATACTCCATGCTAACACATCTGTACAAGAATTCATTATTTTATCTACTGCCTGCACTAACATGTGTTACCTTTCTAAATACAAGCGTTAGAAAGATTAAAACAACAGAGCTGCATTTTTATTTCCTTTGACATCTCTCACATGATTGATTACTAAATAATTTGTAAGTATCAATAGCAAACTTTACTGCTTTTTTCAACAGACTGGAGGAGAAGGGATGCTGTCTGTAGAGAAAAATGTTATGAAGCACAATATGTTTCCATTCTGCCCATTTATTTTCCAAGTAAAATATCATCAAAAGGAAAAATATCACAGTATTATCCTAGTTACTTAATTAACATTTAGCATGTGGAAAAATTGTATCTACCCTCTGTGATGGCTGTTTATTTTGTGTTTACTCTTCCTCCTTTCTGAAGTACTTAGAAGAATTTTACATATTCATTCACTCTGCCATCATGGCAAACACTGTTTTCAAACCCAAATCCTTTCCCCTTCTTTTCTTGAACATTCTAATTTTGTTGAGGGTAGTAAAATGCCAGCCCAAAAATCTGTCTTCCAACCTCTCAGTTACCTAGAAGTAGCCAGCTGACACAGTCTGGCAGTGATAGGAGAATGGAAGGCTATGGGGAGAATGTTTATGCCATAAAAAAAGGACACAATGCTCAGAGGAGCCTTGTTTGGCTCCTTCCCCTTCTCTACCTTCTTCTTACTTGTTCTTTAAATCTCATCTTGTGTCCTCTGCTACTTATTAAGCAAAAATCCAAAAAATCCTCACCACCACCCTAATGCAGGGAAAAAAAAGAAAAATGGGTAGGGGAGAGGAGGAAACAGAGAATGTCCTTCCTTCTCATTTCAGAGCAATACTTCTCAACCTGGGACACAATCTGACCTCTCAGAGACATTTGGCAATATCTAGAGATACTTGGGTAGTGATGATGAGGTGGAGGTGTGGGGTGTGCTACCAGCATCTGGTGGACAGAGGCCAAGGATGCTGCTACACATCCCTATAATGTACAGTATATTCCCCCATAACAAAGGCAAATAATTATTCAGCCCACAATGACAACAGTGCCAAAGTTGAGAAATCCCAAGCTAGACTATTATTATCTTTTTCTTCCCCATTTTGGGCCCCAAACAGACACGACTTTGGAGGCACATCAGTGACCTTGCGCCCATGAGAAGAAAGGTTCTGAGATCATAGAAGAAGCCTTATTAAATGCTTAAGCAACTATCTTCTCCTGACTTTTTCTTATGTGAGATAAATAAAGCTTTATTTGCTTAATCCACTGTTAGCCAAGTTTTCTGTTACTTCATAGCCAAATACACTTATAAATAATACATTTACTATTTATTTATGGTAGACTTTATGTTCCAACATGACGCTAAGCTATCATTTCTGAATGACATGATAAATCAGGTATGGCTTTTGACCTCTGGCAATTCACTGTGCAGTGAGAAAGCCAATCATCAGAAGTGTGAAAGGTGGGCTACTCCCAGTATAAGTAATGTGCTGTGGGAGCTCAGAGTAAGGGTTCAGGGAGGAAGGAAGGAGCGCAATGGAGGAAAGACCACCCAAGGAATGAAGACGTTTTTCTGTCCTATCATTGGTGTATATTTGGCTAAGCTATCAGTGGTGTATATGTGTGGGATAGGAAGGCAGGGAAGGGACCAGTGAAGAAAGATTAGCATAAGCAAATCACAAAATCCTAAAATGGTATGTAGTGTTGGGGAAAATAGTAAGTAAGAGTCTTGTGAATGGACTAAAGAGTAAATTTAGAAGGACAGCCAGGAGGAGGGTGTTTTGATCTACATAAGGAAGTTGAAGAATGAATTGTGAAAAGCATTGAGTGTCATTAGGGTTGCGGACTTTGGCATGCAATCTATAAGGAACCACTGGCCAATGTTACCAAGATATCTACAAGACCAGACCTATGTTTCAGAGATAATAAGTCTGGACGACTGGACTTTGGTGATTCCATTTACAAATGATTAAAACATAACTAAAAAATCCTATCTTCCTATTGACAGTCCAATAAGATGAAAACAGCCTGCAAACTTCACTTCAAAAAATAAACCTTTGAACATGTTAAACCTTTGCATGTTAAACAAATGCAGTTTCTAATATTACTGCTAATTCTGTGTTTTGCTTATAAAAACTACAAATTAGTATTAGTTTGGTAATTTTTGAAATAACTCCTTTGTGTAAAAATAATAAAGAATTATCGAGATAAACCATTACTATGTTAAAAACTGTTTCAACACACGGAAACCCAGAAAGATATGTGTCACTCATAGCTATATCTGTATTACTATTGTCTCAGAAAACGTTACCAATAACATTCAAATTTATGTGAAAATTTTTAGAAAAAAACTCAGATCTTACATTTATTACTGTATTTTCTAGTTCTAGCTACTTTATCAGCCTATAAAGAAAACCCTAAATGGCTAAATTAATGGAATTTTAAGGGATATGTAGATCCTGCCCCTGGATAACCATGTGAAAATAGTAAAAGTGGAATAAAGTATAAGAATTTCAGAGTTGGAAGAGACTTCAGAGAGTGATCCAAGAAAGTCATCCAGGGATGCACAGGGTCATCAGGCCTTCTTCCAACACCCTGCAAATGAAACCAGCAGAGTTCTCAGCCTACCTTCTGTAAGTGTGTATTTCACCTTCAACTTCAAAGCCATTCAAACGTTTATGTTTGAAAATATGTTATTACTAAATAGAAGTGGAAAATTTCACAAAATAAAACTCCAATGAGGGAATAAAGATAAGATTGACAGCAAGTACTTTGGGGGTGGAAGAAGGAAGACAATGGGAAGGAGGGGAACTAAAGAAGCTTTTCTTACCCCACATTACTGGAACTTAGTAGAATCTGCTCAAAGATTGACTCCCTCAGTTTCTGCTTATGTTAAGAGGATTGGGAAGACTAACTGCAGAATAGCAGGCTTACAGAAAACAGTTACTTCTTTTAATCAAACCATGTAATCAGAAGCCCTGAGTAATGATTAACTTCCACTTTCTCTGTGAATCACTCAATCACTCTGCAGTGCAAGTAGACTTAGATTCATTCTCTGCCAAAGGCACAGTAAATTTAATGTTTTTGCGTTTAACATTTAATATTTTAAATACATGCACGGCCCTTGCTTATGAGCTCATTTCAAAAACCTTGTGTTCTGCTAGGTTACAATGGCTGATGGAAATGCTGAGACATTTTATAGGTTTTACACTCAAACAAAGGTACATATACCCTTTCTCAGTGACATTTTAATGTCTATGATCCTATTAATAATTGAGCACAATTAATTGTGAGAAATGCATTAAGATCCTGTAATTTTCACGTACAGCGTGACAACTCAATTGATTTAAGCAAAAATTGTCTACCAGAGTGTAAGTATAAAAAGAGGGCACATGAGTATATTAACTACCTATAAAAACGCAGAGTAACAGATACAGGGTTAACTATCCGAATTCATGTTTCCCAAGTCCCGCATGTACCACTATGGCCCTGGAAATGCAAAAAAAGAAATAGTACCTTTGTGGAGGCCAACTGTTCATGATTTAGAATCATCACAAATGAATCAAATATTGGACACGTGATATCCCTCAGCTCTATAACACACTAACAACCTCCTCTGGAGGAAATTATTCCCCATGCAAAATCTCAACCTGAATCATTTTAAATTCAGGTGGTTTTTCATTTCTACTCACAAGGCGTTGTGTTGAGGCGGGCAGGAGGCGGTGGAGAACGGTTTAAATGTTTGGAATCCCTTCTCTTCCCAGGAGAGTTTACTGCCCAATAATGCAGAATATATTAGTTGCTCAACGCGGGGGACCTAGGGAGTGACATCCTGACTGGAACCACACAGATCTGAAAACCACCTCGCAGGAAACGTTGTGGGGAAGAAGAGCAACTTTCTTACCCCCGTCAAACTAACAGGCGGAACCCACCCCAGAACTCGCCGGAGGGCCCGGGCAGAGCGGAAGGCTGCAAGCAGCTCCCCTGCGCTCCGCCGAGGGTTTTCTTCTGGAGGCGGCATTGTTCCTCCATCTGCTCAGCCTCCGGATTTCGCCAGGAAACCCTCCCCGCTTTCTGTAATCTGCTCCTTATTTCTTTTGTACCTCTCAGCCGATTTCCATGCTGTGGGTCTCTGTGGTCCCAGGGCACCGCTCTAGGGCGAAGAGCTGCAGTGACTGTGGCGCCGCTCTAAGGCTTCGGAGGCGACTGCACTCCGCCCGGGCTGCGGCCGCGAGCGCGCCGCACGCTCGCTCGCGCCCTTCTCAGGTCTCTCCGGCTGGGACGCGCTCCCCGGCCTCTCATCACCCACTCCGGCTGGCCTTTCCTGCCGGCGCTCCTCACGCCAGACCCGCGCGCTCGGCGCTGGCCGCCCCGGCGCCTGCTTCCGGCTCACAGCCGCGGCGCCCCCCGCCCCCCGCCCGCCCACAGGCCGAGACTCGGGATTGCAGGGTCAGCCCGTCGCGGGGAGGCGGGGAGGAGCGGCGGGAAGAGCTGGGGCAAGTGGGGAGCCGCGAGTGGGGGCACCAAGGGGGGCACGGGAGACTGAGCCTGAGAAAACAGAAGATGCATCTGCTCCGAAGACGCCAGTGAAGAAAGGACAGAGGGGGCAGGAGAGGAGTGGGGAGAGAACGCCCAGCAGGAGGGTGGGCAAAACAGGCAATTTACTGACTGCCAGGGCTAGAGAGGCCGCGCGGAGGACGAGGGAGGTTAGAGGGACAGGGGAAGAAACGAAAGAAGTTCCCAGCTCTCCCAAAAGGTCAGGTCTGAAACCCGTGCCCCCTGAACCCGAGAGTTAAACAGCTACTGGCCATGGTGAAAAGGTGGATTTAAAAGGAAATTTGGTGTCATGTACTCATTTAGACAAGGCTTCGTCTCCCTCAACTCCGGTAAATTACCCTCCAAGTAAAATGAACTGGCTTTATGCAGAAACGGAAGCCGAATCTCCTCCTCTGTGGGCTCCTCCAGAGGTATTGGTTTGTTTGCTGGTTATCTTTTTATATTAAAAAAAAAAAGCGTTTGGGAGGTTCCATGAACCCCAACGCTGAAAAAAAAAAACCACCCAGTGTATCAAAGTTCATTATTTTTTATTGCTTTTATTTTCATCAGAGGATAGGGTGAGGGACTGGCACCTGCAGATGTTCAAACACTTATTTAGGTAGCATTATTTTTTATAAAGGACAAAATTTCATTTCCTAAAACCGCCAGCAAGGCGATTGGAAAACTCAGTTACTCGCCTGGGAACGAGAGACGCATTTAAACTCTAATAGACGATTACACCTTCAGCACCCCCGCCCCCACCCCAAAGGGATAGGAAAAGGGTTGAGTTTACAGAAGAGGGAGAGCAGAGAAGGGTGGGTGGAAGGTGGGGAAGGCGAAGGAGAGGCAGGGAGTGGGAAGTTCTCGGCAATCCCCAGGATTAAGGTAAACGCCGGAGCTCGCGGACGCAGGAAGCTCCCTTACCTTTCTCTCTAAGCCCCGTTTGCACCTGATCTGCAACCATAAATACTTCGTGGTGCTTAGTGTGCAGCCAAACGATGGCCGAATGTTAAACAATTCTTCGCGCTCCCTCCCCCTATTAAAAAATAGGCTCAAAAGAATGTTAATAGTGTTCTTGTTATCCATCGACTCCAAAACATTCCGCTTCGTGGGGAGGAGAGACGAAAACCAGGCGCTTGGGCACGCGTATATGTATTTATATATTATGCGGTCGGTATATAAACATATATACGTTTCCTGCATGTAAATCCAAAAAGAAAAGCACCACAGATGCTTCTGTAAGCGGGAGGGGACAGCGAAGAGCAAAACTTGGCAAGCCAAATGTATCCAGAGATTTCGCACCAGGAGCCACCTGCTTCAATATGCAGAATTTCCGAGAAGATTTAGAGGGAGAAGGGAAAAAAATTAAAAATAAAATACCCAAAACACACACTTGAAACTGGTGTCTACGTATGAAGCTTGGAAATGGAGAGGATGAGAAGATCTCCCGGGGCTACAGATCCTCAGCTAAGTGAGCAACCGCCTCCGAAAATCACAGGTGGGGAGGTGGCTGCAGTTGCGTCCCCTGCTCCGGTCCCCGCCGGCGCCACTGCTACCTGTAGACACGCGCACACACACGTACACGCGCGCACACTCTGCCACCTTCTCTCTCTCGGTCTCCCCTCACTCCGCGGCGGCGCCGGGTGCCGGAGTCTGAATGCAGCCAGGCCCTCCTCCAGACCCCATCCTGCCCCTCAGAGCCAGACTCCCTCCCCCGCCTCCTCCTCCTCCTCCCAGCAGGGTTTATTGCACAGCGCCCCCTCCCCTGCGCGCCCTCCCGTCTGTCTGAGGCGCGATCTCGGTGGGAGTGGGGGCTTCGGGGCGCGGGGCCGGCGCGGGCCGACGCGGTGCTGGTGGTGGTTCCGCCCGCCTCCCTCACTCCTCCCGCGGCCGCGGACGTCCTCCGCCCGCAGCTCCCGCGGCGCCCGCGAAGGCAGGAAGGGTGCACGGCCCGGGGAGTCACGTGTGACGTTCGCCAAACCACTCAGAGCGGCGTGTGAGTAAACCCGCGCGGCCGCCCAGACGCGAGGCCTCGGACGCTCGGAGTTTCTGTTCCCGGCGTCGTTGTGCTCGAGTTCCAGGCGTTTTCGTCTTGGTGACCGAGAGCGCGAAGCTAGAGGCCTCAGCCTTCCACGGGGTCTCTTCTCCGCCCTCCCCAACCCCCGCTTTTGGTAAATCCCTTGCCACCAAACTCCCCTCTCTTTCCTCCGCTTCCTCTAGCTGGAGGCAGAGTAATCTCCGAATTGAAGCGTTCGTTGGCTGCAGCCTGTTCCATGCGAGCAGTGTCAACGCAGCACCACTGCCTTTGGCCTCCCCCGCCTGGCTGTGCCCACCGCTTCTGCCGCTGGATAGGTGATTTAAAAGAAAAAAAATCATAGCTAATCATTGTTGGCTTTTGTGAGGGCGTGACTCACTATATCACATTGTTTACACCTACCCGCCTCCCACTAGCCTCACTGTGTGAATTTTTAAATGCAAGTGAGTTGGAAGATAGGGCGCTACCTACAGAACCACTAAGTTAACTGCCACCTGTAATAATCATAACCCCAAAAGGAAAACCCAGCAGTAGAAAATCGCTGTGAGAAGTAAGTGACGCGTGAACTAGCGTATTCTGGTGACAAGCGACACGTGTGTATGTGTGTGTGTGTGTATGGCTATTTGAGATTATTGTTAAAAACTGATTAATGACGTTTTTGGCAATATATGGTGTTTATAACCTGGAAGTCGTTAGTGATTTTTCTTACGATTTAGGAGTTTGCTTCTTATTTCTCAGTCTCATGTATGTACGCTTTAATCTCTACAATTCAAGTAAAAAAAAAAAGGAACTTTAACATTTAGACTGCAGTGGCCCTGAAGTATTACTCATTCATTCATTAATAACAGTAAGTAAGAAACCAAGATTCTACCATTTCTGATCTGATTTTTTTAAAAACAGTCTTAAATAGAACATATTCCTTTGACTTAAAGGGAATTCAGTACCACATTTTCTTGATGACGTTTTAGAATCCAATCTATCTTGTCTTTTTTTTTGTTTTGTTTTTTTTTTAAGTAACTTTTAGGCTTTATGTTGAAAAATCCAGCAGATTTCCATAATGCTCCCAAGGAAGTGAAGTTCCATTCTACGTTGAAACATGTATCTGATTCTTGGTAACAGGACTACCATGCCCAACTTGCACAAGTTTGTCTAACTTGACAACCTAAACCCTTTGAAATTTGTCTGGAATTTCCTAAGAAAGTTGAGAAATAAGTATTGATTTCAATATTTGTAAAAGTACCTAAACGAGTCCTGTTAATTTTCAGGAGACTGCATAATTAACCTAACTTGATATAGGATATGATTTTGACAAGTGAAGAATAAAACTTTTTAAAAGGAAATAAGGATGATCCTATAAAGTTTTCCATTATAATTTATATAATGTGTTTTATATACTCTCTTGTATCCCAAGGCTATGGGCACCACTTTCTAACTGTATTTGCTGAGGTTAATATCAGAATCCTAAAGGCAATAACTAAGTATTTTTCACTTCCAATATTTGGTATTTATAGTATGAGATTGATTTTAAATAGGTTCTGTTGTGGGTTCTTTTCATTATTATTTCCATGGCTACACTTTATCAGTTAGGCATTATTATCTCATTCCTATGAGTTAGTTTTACAAAAAGCCTAAGCATTTTAACAAAACGAATTGTCATGCAAACTGCATTTATCACAATCTATAAATACAACTGAATAAGCCAAACCTCCTTGCTCATTTCTCCCCCACCAACCCAATCAACCCCTCTTAAGGAAACAAACCCATTCCCCCACCATTTGATCTCAAAAGCAATTACATAGCAAGAAGTTTTGTTTTTTACTTTATTTTTGTTGTTGTTGGTATGTAGTTAAGGGCTGGAACTCTGGAATCAGATTGCCTGAGTTTGAATCCTGGATTGACATTTAATTTTTTATTGCCTGGTGTGTGTCACTTAATATCTTTAAACTGAATTCCACCTCTGCAAGATGGAGATAACAATGGTACGACTACCTTGTGTAATTGTTGTAAGGATTATCCAAAATAATGCATGTAAAGCAGTTGGCACACAAATAATTCTTCAGTGTTTCTATTTTTAGTACCTTCATGATATGTTTCCTCTTCTGATTCAAGCACCAACACAGGTGTGTGTGCATGTTTGTGTCTGGATATTTGAGATTAGTGTTAAAAACTGATAATGACATTTACGAGCAATATATAATATCTATAACCTGGAAGTCATTAATGATTTTAGAGTAATTCCTAGGTCCTTCTTGCCGTTTTTCTTACGGTATATTTGTCTTTTATTAACTAACTTTAATATTAGACTAAACATATTAAACGTGAATCATGGCATAGAAAAGAGGACATTCACCATGTGAATAAGTGATAAAGGCATCAACAAAATACAGAAGATTTGATCCAACTTACATTGAAAATCATGAGGCCTTCTAGATTGTGACATTAACTGTGCTTGTGTGTACTGCCTTTCACCATGTCAAGCATTGTTTGAAATGAATACTGGAACTCTGGAAAGTCAAACACATATAAAAACTATGTGAATCGGCCGGGCGCGGTGGCTCAAGCCTGTAATCACAGCTACTTGGGCAGCTGAGGCAGGAGAATTGCCTGAACCCAGGAGGCGGAGGTTGCGGTGAGCCGAGAATCGCGCCATTGCACTCCAGCCTGGGTAAGAAGAGCGAAACTCCGTCTCAAAAAAAAAAAAAAAAACTATATGAATCTTGCCTACACATGTCCGCTCCTTTATAAATTTGGAAGGAGACTTCCGTATAGCAAATAGGCAGAGTATTAGCATTTTCTGAAAATATTTGCTAAAAAGAATCTCAGTATGCAAATAAATCTATTGAGTGAGAATAGGGAAAAAATCACTAGAGAAGTAGAGAAATCAAGTTGATAAGCATGTATCTATTACCTAATATTGTGATATTACAATTTATTTTTCCCAGGAATTAAAAATAAAAATATTGGAAAAGGAAGCTAGGCTTGAGTGTAAATAGGATATTGTACTTCAGACACCTCAACAGAATAATGTGTAGATTTAGTGTGCTTTCAGTACAGATGTCAGTCAGTGAAAAGCTGTTTTTCTTTAGTAATCATTTATATAAAGAAAATTAAATAGCATGTTCTCTTAAAGTTAAAAAAAAAAAGCAGGAATATTACTTATTCTTTGGAAAATCCCAAAGACCTGCAGCAGGAGATTAGCACATTTTCTTTCTTTCCCAAGCCATTTAGGAAGAAATAAATTAATAAAATGTGATGCTTAGATGAAATTCTTTTGCAAGTTTCCTTATAAATTGTATGTATTTTACTTAAAATTGGTTAAATACAAATAATATACTGAGAAGGGGTTTATAGGGCAATGGCAGCTCATATTTCTGTTCTAAAAGAAAAAACGACCAAATAATCACTGAGTTGTAGCATTGCCAAGTGGACCCCCTGCACAGCTTCCTGGTAATGTTTTATTGTAAGCCCGAAAAAAAGACATAGATATTATTAATTCTAACAAGACAGAGCCTGACTTCTAGGGAAGCTAACATGATATCCAGTAAACCAGAATCCACATGGTCTCCAACTCTAATCTCTTCACACAGCATCCCTTTACCCCATATGGTCTATGCAGCTTGGCTAAATCCATCCTGTTTTTATCTATCCCTGAACAAGCCAAACCCCATTTCTGAAAACCTTTAATAAACCTTTATTTTCTATCATGGAAATACAAAGTTTTTACACTAGGAACCAAAACTCAGCAGGCTCTCAATCCCACATATCTTTATTTTGGACTATCCAAATCACCATCTCTACCTATCGGAAAACTACCAAAAATGTTATCTTAAAGATACCCTGCGCTAGATATTGTTTTCATTTTCCCTTCTTCTCTCACTAACTTGCATCTCCCATAATGCAATGGCACAGTCTATCTTGTGTCATCATTATTTCTGGATCTTTTGTTCTATCTTGTGTCATCATTATTTCTGGATCTGTTGTTTACCCTAACTTGTTTACAAGATATCAAATAATCGCTCGCTCAAGACCTTTGTACATATTCGTTCCTTCTGCCCAGACCTCTCTTCCTCCTGATAGCTATAGGCTCCCTCCCTCATTCATATAGGTCTCTGCTTAGGTGTTACCTTCAAAGAAATATTGCCAGGCACTGCGGCATAGTCCTGTAGTCAGCTACTTAGGAAATGGAGGTGAGAGGATGGTTTGAGCCTATGAGTTCAGAGCTAGCCTTGGGAGCATAGCAAGACCCCATTTTCAAATAATTTTTTAAAGTCTCCCATGACTGTGTTATCTAAAATAGCATTCTCTTCCCCATTTCACTCTCTGCCTTGTTAAATTCTTGTATTTGCTTGAACATACTTATTATAATCTGATTGTATTTATTTGTTTGCTTGCTTGCTTTTTTTCACCCATCAGAAGATAGTCCCATGAGTTCAGGGACTTAATTTAATTTGTTTTGTTTACTGCTGTATGCCATACACCTAACAGTACATGTGACTCATTTTGATACTCTATAAATAGTTCAGTGAAGGTGCGAAGTCAAATTGATTCAATAATAATCAATTTCCGGGGCATGATTATAGACTATCTCTAACTTTAGCTAAAAATTGAGCATAAAGGCATGGGAATATTGTCAGATGTCCTTGAAAGACAATTTTTTAAATGCACGTCTTACATAAAATGCATTAAAGCTATACTTATGGGACATGGACCCCCCTGTCTTGAGATAATTGTTAGAGTGAGCATATATTAGCCCCAAATGTGTTCATAAAACAATCAGGCCATATTTTCAGAGATACTTTGCTCATTTAAGAGCCAATGGTCTTTATTACATGACAGGTTGCACATTTGCTCATTTCCCAGAATTTTACTATTTTAGACTGTGTATCTAGGGTGTGTGTGTGTGTGTGTGTGTGTGTGTGTGTGTGTGTTAGGTTCTAAAGTACTTTTTTGGTAATTATTGAAGAACTTGAAATTTATAGAAGCAGTTATTAAACCTAAAATCATATTTACAATATACTGTGTGTATACGTCTTAAGAAAGTTAAGATTGTGTTTTGTGTGTATGTATACTGGTAAAGTTTATTTACACTACATTTTCTCATGTCAATCACATTTAAGTCCTGGAAGTTTATATTTACATACAGAATTAAGTACATTACTGAGAAAATGTAATTCACTAAATGAGTTTTCACTCATCAATCCTTTGAGTGCCTAACTGTACCTTTCACTGCATTATTAAAGAATCAAAAGGACTATGAGACATGGTCTCTTCCCTCTTGAAGCATCCTACCTAGACCTTATGATACCCTCATTCATAATACAAAAGAACTTCCTAGGGAAGGACATTCTAAGCAGAAGACTAACATATATAAAGACATGAGCTCACTAGAGAACAAAAAAGTGTTCTTAAAGGCAAGCAGCTCAATTTAGCTGGAGCATGGAGAGGTATGTAGGTGAGGGGAAAGAAATGAGCTTGTACGTAAGCAGGGTCAGATAATGAGGGGACTTGTGTGTCAGACAATTACGTTTGGACCTGACCCTTCAAGCAGAGTCAGTGGGAAGCGTTAAGCAAGGAGATTGTGTAGTCCTATTTGCTTTTTAGAAAAGTCTGTAGCAGCAGGGGGAGTGGAATAAGGAAGGGTAGGCAAAGCCAAAGGTAGGAAAGTTAGTTATGAAAGTTATCACAACAGTACCCAAAAGAGATGAAAGGGTGTCTAAACTATGTAGGAACAACAACAAAAAGAAATTGAATAGTGCATTACTACTTAAAATGTTCAATGATTTTCCATTTCATTGTAAAAATACAGACATCTTTCAACATCACCCATCCTCTTTAGAATGCAAGTGACAGAAATTCAGCTCAGGCCCAATTAAGTAAAATAAGCAAACAAACTCAGACCCTAACTGAGAAGTCGAGGGTGCATTTAGCTCTCACTATGACTGCATTCAGATGTTTGACTGAGGTCTTTACGTTTTTCTCCTTTCCTTTTCTTCATTCCTTGGCTTGCCTTTATTTTCAGGAAGACTTTCTTCACCTTTGGGGCAGGATGCCTGTCAGCAACTCCAGACATACTCTTCAGCACAGCATCCCCAGGGAAAATCACCTTGTTAACTACAGAAAAGAAATCCTATGGAGGACTTAAAATGATTTTGCTTGGGTCACACATTCTTTTCTGTGACTGAAGATGGGATTAATTTTATTGACCAAGTTCAGGGCAAATAATATAAGCCTATATAAGGTAAGGGGCCCAACAAGATTTACACGTACAGTAAAGGCCAATGCAGGAAAAGCCTAGGGGACTTACCAAAAGAAGAAAGGTGAATCAATTTGCTGCGCAACTTTAACTTCAGCCATAATAATAGTTCGCCATGTGCTGCTCCCAGTTTTTCTCCTTTTAGTGTCTCTCCAATTCCTTCAGTCTTGCAAAAGTGGACACTTGAGGCTGCAACACTACAAATCATGGCTTCCCACCTCTGCGTCTGGGTTCAATTTGTTGATGCTACTTTAAGGCCTTCTCTATCCCTGCCTGTTAAAATAGAACTTCTAGAAACTAATGCTTTGTATATATTCTGTGCTTCGTTGAAGAGACTTGTCCTAGCAATTCATTAGATATTCAGGAGACATAAAAGTACACAAAGCAGAGACACTCTCCTCAGAGTTTTTAATTAGAAGGTAAAACAGGACACATATACCAATAACCAAAGTAGGACACAAACAACACAAGCAAATTAAAGAGGGCAATGGAAATTTAGTGAAGAAAAGCATCAAGGACTAACTGAAACTCAGTGCATATTTATTTTGAAGGAACAAAATGAACAAATGAAGGAAATGATATAAATGAGTTAACTGATAAAACATAGAAAATTAGATCATCCAGAAAGGAAAAAAGATTAGGCTTTTCACCATAAAAGGTATAGCTAGCAAGAGAAAAATAATTTATTTTTAATTTGGAGGAGAACTAAGCATGTTTGAAGAAGTAAGATGTATTAAAAAAAAAAAAGTGGATAAATGTAAGGTTTCTGTCCAGAAAAGCTAGGAAAAATGAGATAAAGAAAATAAATGGAGTTCAAAGCTAACTCTTTCAAAAATATGTTTAAATGATTTTTTAAAAGAGCAAGAAAATGTTTTAGGAAAATGTGTCTTAAAATGATGATTGACTTAAGCTTAAAATGGCAAAGATTTGGTTCAGAGTAGATTTCCCTGTTCATAATGAATAAACGTGTCTTATTTTAATATGCTCAATTATAATTTATGGACTACATTAAAGTAACAAAATACTTCTTTATACAGTATCAAGTGCCTACTCCTTAATAATCTACTTCAGTTGAAAGTATAAAAGTGTTCTTCCAGTCATTTATATATAAATAGAGGTGTTAAGTGTCCCTTACAGTATTAAGAAATCAATATAAATATTTAATGCAAAGGAAACAAGAGATGAATTAAGCATCTTAGTATTCAAGCTGGAGATAATTGCCCTCTCACATTTCCTTCTCATTTTCTCTCTTTCAGAGAAATAAATGTACTATATTTGATGCCTAAAATAATAATTGTCATTTTTAAATTCACAAACTAGATTGTAAGCCTGAAGTAGCAGGTTCACATTTACTCTAGTACTCTCACAATGGAAAATATATTAGAAGTACTCAATATGCGTGATGTTATTATGAAAAGGCGCCTTTTAGACTTTACCTTAAGCCCATATTATTATATCTAAGATTTTGGTTTATGTAATAGCTGCTTAGAGCTAACTAAATCATTTTGATCGCTAGAAGGTGATAGATATTTGCCCCTACACGTATAGAGAGGTAATGTGCAGCCTTGAAGGATTTCCTAATAGAAATTTTTCCTTTTGTAAAGATTGTCTGTGGATGGAAGAGCCAGGTGAAATATGACTATAAAGTGGATAGGCATGATGAAAATGTGCACATTAAGAGCCATGTTATCTTTTTGAGTCATGCCTCATTTCTGAAGAGCCCAACTAGATCTCCTTCCTCTTTCAATTTATTAGAAAGTTCAGATATGGTCCCCTCTATTGCGGTATGTTATCAATCAAATGCAATGTATAGAGGGGTGAGGAACGTGGGAATAATGCATCCCCATAAATTATGTTAAGTATTTAATTCTCAGCCTCCTCTTCCAATGAACTCCTTTGAGCACCCAGCCTGGATGCTAGCTTTAGTGATGTGCATACACATTCACCCTACTGCTTTACTTCAGCCTGGTTTCTTCTTTTCGAGTATTCCTTTCCCAAATACTTCTTTCTCTTTATCTTTTTAACCCCAATACTCTCAAGCCAAAAAATGTAGATTTCAGTTCAAATGTCTCCTCTGCAATGAAACCTCCTTCCTTTACCTTCAAGATGGAAGTAGTACTTTTACATTTGAACTTCTCTGGCACTTCATCTGTAATACCTTTGTTGCAAGCATCACCATTTGATTCTCAGTAATATTTATGTATGCATTTTCCTCTGCCCTATTTGAGAAGTGGTTCACAGATTTGTTTCAATTTGTTAGGGTGCCTGGCACATGGTTTCTCTTGCACATGTAAATACCTCATAAATAGTTTTAACAGATTAATATATGAATAAAACTGGATAAGAAAGGAAATTTATTAAAAGGTCATTTGACATGTATCTGCCACCAACTGTCCTTTGACAAAATTGCCAAAAGTATACAGTGGGGAAGGACACCCTTTTCAAGAAATACTGCTGGAGTAATGGGATTGCCATATGCAGAAGATTGAAACTGGACCTAAACCTTTCACCATATACAAAAATTAAGTCAGGATGGATTAAAGACTTAAATGTAAGATCCAAAATTATAAAAATACTAGAAGAAAACCTATAGAAAACTCTTCTGGATATTGATCTAGGCAAAAAGTTCACGAGTAAGACCTCAAAAGCACAAGCAACACGGACAAAAATAGACAATGGGACTTAAACTAAAACATTTCTACACAGCAAAAGAAATAATCAACAGAGTAAACAGATGACCTATATAATAGGAGAAAATATTTGCAAACCAGGTATCTGACAGGAGGCTAATATCCACAATTTACAAGGAAATCAAACAACAACAACAATAACAAAATAACCCCATTAGATGTGGGGCCAGAGGTGGGGGAAAAAATAACTCCATTAAAAAGAGGGAAAAAGATGAATAGACATTACTCAAATGATGACATACAAATGGTCAATAAGCGTATAAAAAATGCTCAAACATCATTAATCATCAGAGAAATACAAATTAAAAACACAATGCTGTATCATCTTAAACCAGTCAGAATGGAATGTCTATCTATATACTTAATGGAATGTGTATGTGTGTATGTGTATACAGACATATATATATAATATTATACTTAATACTCCATTAAGTATATACATACTGTATACAGACATATATATATATATACACATACATATATACACATATAGACATATATATGTCTGTATACAGTATGTATATACTTAATGGAATATTAAGAATGATATATCTGTATATATATATATATATATATATATCTGTATGCACACACATTCACATTCCATTAAGTATATATTCCATATATATATATATTCACATTACATATATATATATGTCTGTATACAGTATGTATATACTTAATGTATATATATATATATCTGTATACACATTCACATTCCATTAGGTGTGTGTGTGTATATATATATGTGTGTGTGTGTGTGTATATATATATGTGTGTATATATATATATTTGCACAGTTCCATTAATTATATATATACTTACATCCCATTAAGTGTATATATATATATATATATATATATATATATATAGACAATGGAATGTATACACAGACACAACGGAATACTATTCAGCCATAAAAAGAATAAAATCATGTCTTTTGCAGCAACATAGGCAAAACTGGAGGCCATTACCTTAAGTGAAATAACTCAGAAACAAAAAGTCAGATATTGCATGTTCTCAGTGAAAACTAAATAAGAAGAGCTAAATTATTGATAGTAGCTAAATAATGTGTATGCATGGATATAGAGTATGGAGTGATAGATACTAGAGACTTGAAGGTTGGGAGGATGGATGGGGTGAGAGACGAGAAATTACTTAATAGATAAAATGTACATTATTCACTAAAAGCCTAGACTTCACCGTTGCTCAATATTTCTATGTAACAAAACTGCACTTTTACCCCTTAAATTTATATAATTTTTTAAATAAGAGTTATTACAGTCCTTCAATGCTGTTAACATTATTCATAGTAGAGTGGTGGTGGTATAGATAGTATGGCAGGAATGGAAAAGTATGTAAATGGAAAATTATGAATGTTATTCAGGGGATAGAACTGATAGGACATGTAGAGGAAAGTGAGGAAGAGAAAGCATTATAGATCATTTCCAGATTTCCTGTCTGAGGAATTGAGTAGCTTATCATGCCATTTACTAAGATGGCCAATTCTGAAGAAATAGTAGTTTGGGGAATAAAAATAATTTATTTGGATTTGTTGAATTTTAGGTGCCTGTGGGAAATCCAAATGGAAAACAGCAGCTAGGCATTGATGATAGGTCTGGAGTCAAGGGGAGTATTGTGGACATTGTGGATATTGTGGATAGTTGGGAGTTGTCAGCACATGTGTGATTAATAGGAGAGATAATTAATCAGAGTGTATAAACAAGGAGGAGAAAAGGGCCTCTGACACAGATCACAGATCACAGCAGTCAGTTAGAGGAAAGGAAATGAAGACAGTAATCGTGAACATTCGTTCCAGAAGTTTGACTGTAAAGAGAAGAATAGAGATTGATTTGTAGCTGCAAAGATAAATTGGGTCAGGTATTTTTCTTTTTGTTTTTACTATTGGAGAGATTAACTTTGAATTGTTGATAGAAAGAACCAAGTAGAGAGGGTCAGGATGATAAAAGAGAGAAGGGAAGGTTGTAAGGTTCTTCAGAATGTAGAAGGGCTTAAAAACTAAATCTAAGAGGATGGAGATAAATGCAGATACACGTAAACTCGCAGAATTTACAGGGAAGTTGAAGGAGCCTCTTTCTACCTGATAGTTTCTATTTGTTCAATGGCATAAAATTCAAAGTCATCTTTAAATTGTGTATGTGAGTATATGTGTGTGTATCTATGTGTGTAGTATAGAGATGTGTTGGAAGTTTGGAAAGAACAATCAATATTTAAAGCAGCATATATATATAAGCTTATATATGTGTCTGTATATACATATTATATGTAAGAGTTATTAAAACTAAAAGCTAAATGTAATGTCATATTCTGTCATATTTAAAAGACATAATATGATAGGAGAATCTTTGTGTGTGTATAAGTGTACTTAACCATTATTTTATGGATTTAAGTTTACAAGGCTAGTGGTAAAGAGCCTGGTGCACAATTTTTGCATCAAGGCAGCTGGTATAAGGAAAATAAAGGTACAGGTAAAAAGTACAAGGCTGTGACTGCGTAGGTCTAATTCCTACACTTTGTCCTAGGAATAAGTAACTGAATACAAAGATAGACGTATATTCCATTTAATTATGCATACATACACAAACACTGGTAATAATAATACTAACTATAGTAGACAACATCTATCAAGAGCTTTCCATGTCTAAGCTAAACACCAATCTAAGCTCCTTACATGATCTTCTCTTTGCTATCTCCACTGCGCAGCTGAGGAAACAGGTGCTGCATGTCAAGAACCTGACATTTATTTAGTAATTCATGAACTACCACATAGCTAGTGATTTCTGGAGCTAGGATATATAGCATCATATAACATATCCATTCATTGCCTTTTTAATAAATGTCTGTGTTATTTTTAACCATACACTATTTATGATGTACAGTCGTCCAAGTCTATTATTAAATAAAGCAATAACGTTTATTTCTTCTGGATTTCTCATCAAAATGGCAGTGTAAGTTTAATGTTTATGTGCTCTTCTCAAACTAAGTTCTTATCAACAACTTTTTTAAAATGATATGAAACTGTGCAGTTGTGATGGTGAACTTTATAAGTCAATTTAACTGGGATACCGGGTGTGCCTGTGAGGGTGTTTCTGGGTGAGATTAACATCTGAATCTGTGGAGTAATTAAAGAACATTGCTCCTCTCAATGTGGAAAGGTCTCATCCAATACATTGAAGGCCTGAATGGAACAAAAAGGTGGGAAAAGAGGGCATTCTCTTTCTCTGCCCACTGTCTTTGAGCTGGGACTTTAGTCTTCTCCTGCATTTCAACTTGGACTTGGGGCTTTCATCGTTAGCTCTCCTGGTTCTCAGGCCTGCAGATTTGGGATGGAACTTTGCAACTGGTTCTTTTGGGTAGACTTGCCAATGGCAGATCTTAGACTTTCAGTCTCCACAATCGCATGACATAATCCCTTACACTAAATATTTAATTATGCTATTCAAGATATATGTGCTTTGTTTCTGTTTCTCTGAAAAATCATCATATAGTCATTATGTTCAAAGACAAAACAAACATTTTCATTGGCCCACAATAGAAGAGAAACACACAGTGATAAGAAAGGTTAAAGCTACAGGCCTTGCTGGCTTCTAAGTGTGAAAGAACTTAAGAAGACATGAGGAAGTCAACTGCTGCAAATAAAAGAGATGAAAAGTATCCAACACACAGCAAAGAACAGAATCAGGCTCCACTGTGACATCAGGGACTTGGACTGCTAAAAACGCCGGTCTCTGCCTGGCTGTGCTCTGTGGGCAGGTTAAGAGACCACTGTATAACCTGGAAATGGGTCAGGTCACCCACGGTCATGGAGGAGAGAGATGCAGTGTTGCCACACATATGACAGAGAGATCACGGGTACAGAGAGAGAGAGAGACGGGGCGGGGGGGCGAGAGAGAGAAAGAGAGGGAGACAGAGAGAGGGAGACAGAGAGAGAGAGACAGAGAGAGAAAGGGAGAGAGAAATCAACTATTCAGAAAAGGCTAGTAAGCATAAGTAAACTATTATTGAAAAAATCAAATAATAAAAATTATAACCCTAGAGATAAATTCACTCACAGTGAACTGAAAGTAATACAACAATCCAAAAAATACTTTACCCTAAGTGTATTTAATGTTGTCAAAGAGATAGAGAAATAAATGGCACATTTAAAAAATAAAAACTGAGAAACCAAAAGAACCAAATGTAAATTAAGAACAGAAAAAATACATAAAGTGAGTAATCCTGAAAGCAAGCTATAATTACTAAAAAAATTTCACTAAAAAAGTAAAAACTGCAGACTAGATAAAGACAAATGTAGTATTAAGGAGCTCGTTCAAAACATGGTAGGGAAAGGACAAGGTGGTGAACAGTAAATATTAAAAGAAGTTATGGATTCTGGTGCTTCTGCCTAGGGTGCAGAAATATGTAACAGGTGTTACTCCTACTCTGAGAACAATAAAAAATCAGATAAACTGCAAAATCATAACTTCTCTTGAACCCAACAGAGAGCTAAGTAGCCTGAAATCTAAGCCAAGACATGACATAAGCATGCTTCATCTGTGTTAGACCATGTAAGGAAGAGATGGATGTCAGGCACACATGAGCAGGTAAGAGGAATCCAGCTGAAAGGTTAACAAATTTCTAAAGGCCTAGCGTAAGCTTGGGTGAGAAAATAGAATCCCTGAGAGCAACAGAGGTAAGTGGAACTCAACCCACTCACCATCTCTTCTCTACAGGCTTCCTTCCAATGCATACTAATAACAAAAATGGCAGGCATAGCGACTACAGAAAACTTCTCTCAGCGGTGCAGGCCTGGAGGAAGAAAGAGCTCCTTTCCACAGAAAAAGCAGGAAACCCTGGCTAGAGCAGGAAGCCCCAGCTAGACCCTAGTCCTTAGAAAACGAAAGTCTTTAGCCCCTGCAGGAGCATGCAGCAAGCTATTGCTTCCAGAGCACAGTGGAAGAAGACTATTACAGCTGAGAAATGGACAGAAAAAAAGAAGCCCTCTACTCTACATTGCAGATGATGCCAGATATTTCTGCCAGAATGTTGGGTTTTTCCTCTCTGATGCCAGATTTTAGATATTTTGCTTTTTTAAAATAAAGATATAATAATGCATAAAATTGAATGACTTTCTGAATAGTTCAAATGTAGCTATCAAATAAAAGGCTAAAGAGATTTAGCCAACTGTTAGTGTTCTTACTCTTCAGAAAATCACCTTTTTCACTGTTGCTGTATAATTCTTTGGCTTTTACTGCTGTTACTTTAAAAAATTGTTATCAATTTAATATCAACAACACAATGCCCATATACCTTCTTATTAACCTGCATAGTTATCCATGTTTATATGTTATATGACTAAAAAAGGATAATATTCTTCATCATTTACAAAAGTTCTGTTAGCATGTTTTGAGAAAAATATATTCCTAAACTATCAAAGTCTTGATCACTTCCTAAAGAGAATGTGTACTACTGCTGACATGACAACAGGAACACTTTGCTCCAAACTCTTCCGAAGTTTGACTTTAACTCGAATCACAATTATATCTCCCCAGGGCCTTCTCCTGGTTGAGAGGAGGTTAGGAATGTTTGCATGCCTCTCCACTGAAAATGTTATTTTAGCCTCATTATTAAAATAGATGGTATTATCTAAGTTGCTAGATTGTTTAGGGGTTAAATGAAATAATGAGGTAAGAATTCAGAATCAAACCAATACCCATAAGGAACTGTAATTAAAGACTATTTTTATCCAAGTAAGTTAAATGCCCTCAATAGCTTGTTCTGAGTATTAAGCAACTGGAGGTTACACCCTGGAGGTTAACCTCAAAAGCCAAATATTTTCCTTCTATTGCCTAGGGAGAATTCACCACTAAAAAAATAACCTCAAAGAACCAACCAAAACAGCAGAAGAATCCAGGAACATACTCTCTGTACACTGTCTAATAGTTTCACCTGTATTTCTAAGATAGTAGCCTCAAAAACTATCTGTTTAACTATAGCCCTTATCCATTTAATTCTTGATCACTGAGCTGTAAAGTAAGATGCTGTAGTGAGCTACCTGCTCATTTCCACTATTCACACACAACCCTGTGATTTCTTTATTTTGCCTTTTTTTTCAAATTGATATTCCTCTCAATCCAATCTTATTTTCTCTAGAATCCTAGTTTTGTGGTAAATGTATTTATCTACATATTTTAACTTAATATTTCTTCAAACTCCCTAGTTCAACTTAAACCAAGTTGGAATATAGCTTCCTCTGAAGACAAGTCAAGTGGTGACTGTTCATATTCCTGCATCTTGGTTCTGTTACCACAGAGTGCAGAAAGCACAAAATCTCCTAGCTCACCGTTACTGCCTCCAGATGCATTACCTTTTCTCTTGAATGTAAAATATTTCCTTGCTTGATGCATAATAGTTGGTAACACTCCATAGTTGTCGCTCATTGACATTCTGGTCACTTCCCCTCTGTTTGTTGAACATTTTGATAAAATGACGTGTTTTTTTTTTCTTTTCTTTTAATTGCAATCCATGCTATCTATATTAGTCCATTTTCACAGTTTTGTGAAGAAATACCTAAGACTAGGACTCACAGTTCCACATGGCTGGTGAGGCCTCAGAAAACTTACAATCATTGCAGCAGGTAAAGGGGATGTAAGGACCTTCTTCACATGGAAGCAGGAGGGAGAATTGCAAGGAGGGGAAATGCCAGACACTTAAAAAAATCATTCCATCTTGTGACAACTCACTCACTATTACAAGAACAGCATGGGGAAAACTGTCCCCCCCATCCAATCACCTCCCTCCCTCGACACATTGGAATCACAATTGAATTTGAGATTTGGGTGGGGACACAGAGCCAAACCATATCACCACCATCATAGAAAACCTCAAATTTCTCATGACTAATCATCAATACCCGTAAAAATGCTTTCCATAATTGAAAATTCTAGGGTAATGACACTTTCTAACAACTACCAATAAGCTTATAAAATTCCGTAGCAATTATTAAATAAAAAGAGAATCCATTTCCTCTTTCTGTTTAAATATACCAAAACACTGTAAAACTCTTCAGCGGTTGAACTGTGTTTATATAAAGTGTAGCTCATTCAACAAGGAATAGCTGTTTAAAGGTAATACCATTTATATTTAAATACATGAAGAAGTAAAATAATATCCCGTAATAGTGTAGGATAACAGAACACATAAACTACAAGAGTCACATACAGACTAAAAACTATCAATGTATGAATGCATATCAAAAACTACAAATAATTACATTGTGTATGTGTACTCTTTGGGTAATGCTTTCCTAGGAGGTCAAAGGAAATAGTTCCGTATTATATATTTGGATTCTCCTCATCATCATCTAGTGCTGCCATCTGCTGACCTCTTCCGCATCCCACACTTTTTGTGTCCCACATTGGAGCAGAACTGAGGTTATTAATTTTAATATTAGAGAATTCTCCAACTCCCTGGATAGAGCTTCCTTGCAGTCAGACTCCTTGGAGGACTTATGAGTGGTATTTCTGTGACATGTAGCTACTCCATTGTCTGCACAATTTAAGATTTGCCCTTCTTCCAAAAGCCCTGAAAAAGGCCAGTCTCAGCCACTTACTACATGGGAATGGCCTTTCTGCCCTGCATGCTCTCTGCTCTGTGCCTTCTGACTCTTTCCGAGCCAATTGAACTGCGCTTATTGGAGCTTTCAGATTGAGTCCTACCTCACAAAGGTTCCCTTTCTACACAGAAAACATGAACTCCAGATTGCTTGATTGTAACATCTGATATTGCTTCCAGCCTCAGTTACCTGGAGTTTACTGCTTAGCTGTTTGTGCTTGCTTACTATAGGCTGTAGGCATAAATGACATATGTACAAAGACAAAATATCATAATTCAGAGAATTTAAATAATTGTTGCAGGAAACAAAAAAAATGATCTGACTACAAAACAAATAACAGAGTTCCTAAGCAGTACTGAGGAATCAGTTCATAATGGATATACATTCTGATTAAAAAGAAAAAATCTAATTACATGGTTTTCTCAAACAGCATTCATAAAAGCAGGAAAGGAAAGCCATTTAGTTGAGTTCATTCAGGTTGCAGGTTGACCAGGTAATTGGCAAGGGAGTTCAAAGTATTGAAAAAAGGGTGATTAAAACTATGGACCATGGACTCTGCTGTCTGGAAAACCTGATGAAGTCAGAAAACTTGTAGTGGAAGTAAACAGATAACTTGAAGGTAGAAAGCTGTCATCTGACAGTAAGATATCTGAATTAGTGACATCACATATGAAGCAGTTCAAGGAAATACAAATCAAGATTATGACTATGGAAATTGAGTGCTGCTGTGGAGAGGTGAAAAATATCACTGAGTGAGAATCTAAAAGTTATGGAGGACAGACTACTGAGCACCTCTCTCTCTAGACTTGCACAGTGGACCAAGTCCCAGTTATGAAAGAATGAGAAAGAATGATCAGGAGGTTCGTTAATAACAGCAATGAAGTGAAGAGAAAAGTAAGATGGTGTAGAAACCAAAAATTGGGCAGTATGGTGAAATTGGGCAGTGGTCATTCTGAAAATTTTCAGTTAGGAAAATAAATTTGGAAGAATATTCTGAGAAAAAAATGTTCAGAAAATATATGTTTTAATCCTGGAGTCCCAGGAGCTCAGGGAAAGCAGGGAATTAAAGAAAAATTCAGTTACAGAAGAAGTACACACTTCTGTGTAGTTTTCTGATGGCAAAATGTAGATAAAAGATGGACTAAAACTGATAGACAAAAACTGCAAAGCTAGGGATGGCAATTTCACTCTGTCAGTCTCTCATATCACCGAAGACACTTCAACCTAAATTAACTCAACCACAACCCAAAATGAAAACCTAAGGCTTGGGGCATAGGTTCAGGTATTTCATTTCCACATCATCTGTTTTTTCTTTTCTTTTGTTTCATTTTTTTTTTATTTAGTAAATGTTTATTGAGTGCATACTTTGAACCAGGCAACATTCTAGGTGTTTGGAACATGTCAGTAAGCTAAATAAGCAAAAAAACCTGCTCTCATGGTGTTTCTGTTAAAGAGAGGGAAGACAGAAAATAAATGATAGATAGCTATACATAACAAATAAGCATAATGTAGTATGTTAGAAAATGATGATTAAGAAGGAAAGAAAAAATGTAGGGTATGTAAGGGGTGGTTATGTGTGACAAGAAGAGTGAATTAGAATCTTACATAGGGTGGTCAAGTTAGGACTCAAGGAGATGGTTATATTTGAACAAAACTTGGAGGAGATGATGGAATTAGCCACATGGATACCCAAGGGAAGAGCATTCTAGGCCAAAGGAATAGCTCTTGCAGATACACTAAAGTAGAAATGTGCCTTGTTATGTCTTAAGAATATATAGAAACAAGTGTGGGTTGAGCAGAGTGAAGAAGAGAGGTTAGAAGATCAGTGCTTCTCAAACTTCAGTGTGCGTATGAATGAGTTGGGGATATTGTTAAGATGCAGAATCAAATTTAGTAATTCCGGCATGAAGTCTGCAATTCTGCATTTCATTCTGCATTTTTGCTCCCAGGTGATGAAGATGCTGCAGACCCAGGGCCTGTGTTTTGAGTGTCAAGAGTTTAGATGATTCTCACTTTGCAACAGTGAAAGCAATTAAATTAGGGAAGCATTGTCTTATTACAACATAGTATTAAGGACTCATTTGTGGTTTGCAGTTATGAATTAACACACTGTGGCTATACATTTTTTCCAACCATATTCAGCTGTACAGATACAGGCATGGAGTTAGCAAGGAGCTGAATTTAAGCAGGGTTGTGGTTTTGCCAAGTGTTTATGATGAAGGGAAAGTGTTCAGTGGAGTCAAGCATTTATACAGGGAAGAACAATTAGCAGCAGTATTTAATATGGGTAATGACATGACCTGAGAGAGCTGATGGAAGATAATAAGTCATCATGGGCCTTGTGGCCCTTCACAGCTAATAGCACAGTAGACTAAAGCCATAGTTACTGAGCATGTGACCTCACCCTACATTGGGTCAATGGAACATGAAGTAGTTGATTTTGACAAAGTTTAATGGACAGATACCACTTTCAAGGAAATTTGTATTAACTGTTTTAGAAAGTTTTCAATATTGATGCACAGATGCCATTCACACACACACACACACACAGAGTAATATACTACTAAATAATAGAGTCAAGAATGAATTCATTGTAGGAAACAAAAACAGTATAAGGTATGAATTATTATTCTTTTTTTTTTTTTTGAGATGGAGTTTCGCTCTTGTTACCCAGGCTGGAGTGCAATGGCACGATCTCGGCTCATCGCAACCTCCGCCTCCTGGGTTCAGGCAATTCTCCTGCCTCAACCTCTCAAGTAGCTGGGATTACAGGCACGCGCCACCATGCCCAGCTAATTTTTTGT
>CAUYOR010185265.1:0-26540 GCA_963573925.1 Callimico goeldii | reverse complement strand
GGCACTGTCTGGCTTATCAGAGACAATTACACTGCACCACAGTCACAGCCCTACCTGCCTGCCTCTAAGTCCTAAGTGTGGATTCTTAAGAAGGACGGACGGGAATCCTGCAGCGTCGCAGGGCGGGCGTGAGTCCGCGCTCCAGGCTCGAACGATGCTTCTGCAAGCATGCTGCCCAAATCCGTGTCCTTCTACTACTAGGGGTCTCTCATTTTTAAAATACAGAATGCATTTCTCATATTCGAAGGAATATATTTAACTGGTGTCTCAACATAACACTTAAGGCAACACCCAAAAGCACAGGGTCGGGGGGTAGGGGGAGGAAAGAGCAGCCATATCCCAGCAGAGGGGCATGAGGAAGGGAAAGAAGGCTGCAGGAACCTGGTCAGGCAGGCCAAGCAGCAGGGGATGCAGGACAAGTGGGGAGAAATGAACAGAAAAGCCAACAGAGGTGGACAGGAAATTAAACCGGAGGAGGCAGAGCCACGTAATGAGCAAATATGAAAGGAAAATGCCTCCCCGCTTCCTGCCCTTTCTAAAACCACCTCGAGGTAACTGACCACACGTAGCCTTCTCTCTCAATAAATAAGGAGAACAGAAATCTCCCGACTGTTCAGTGGCCTGCCAATGCCACACCACAGTCACCGGCCTTCACTGAACATGCCGGTGCAGGGGAGAGAATGTAATAACTTCCTGAGAACCTGCACTTAGGCCCCAGGGGCCGGCAGGACTATTACTATGGTGCGGTGGTCACGGTGCTGCAGGCAGCACTGGACAATTTCACAGCCATGTCCTAGAAGTGGCGGAGGGAGGAGGGCTGTGCCTCACAAGCAGGTGTACTAACCCAGGGATGAAAAGCACACATTTACTTAGCTGAAGAGTGAACTGTGGCTTTTGGCCTGACATTAAAGCACAGTAAATATCTACAGCTGAGCAGAAATCATCACGGGGTTTGCGCAGAAGGCCCGGGGAGGACCCGCTGGCTTTGCCCCCAGCAAACACAGAGCACAGACACCCCCACTGGCCAGGGTACCCTGGGCCGGGCTGGGCTGCACACTTCCCGCTGCCTTCTTGTCCAATGATGTCAGTAATACACGCTCGAGGAAAGGAGTGGAGAAAACACAGAAAAGAAGAAATAACATGTGTCACCACCAGTAAATAACCACTGCTAATATTTTCATGTTTCCAATCAGGCTTTTTGCTGTACATGCAGATTGTACAAAACTGAAATCCTACTGTATAGGAGGAATCCTGCTGTGTTCATTTAAAATGACATGAGACCTTCTCCAGGCCACTGACTATTCTCTGAAAGCGTAGTTTTAATGGCTATAGAATCTGGGAATTACATAGTATAATCACCCTGCTATTGTCAGATATCCAGCCTGCATCCAGTTTTCAACTACGATAAATAAAGCTTCAGTGAGTCTCTTTACACATAAATTTAACTGGTATCTCTGATTTTAATATAAACCCTTAGAAAGAGGAAGACTGAGTCAAAGGTCACAAACACTTGTTTTCCAGAAGGTTACATAACTTGACATTTACTCCACTGGAGTATGCGAGTATTTATCCTCCAGTACAAACCCATACTGAGAATAAATATTTATAAGACTCCACCAGTTTGGTGGACCCCAAAACAAAGACGAATTCTTTAAATTTGCATTTCCCTGATTACTGGTGAGGTTTGGTACAAGTCTATTCTGTCTATTTGCCTTTTCTCTTCAGTGACTTTCCAAAGAGAGTCCACTGCTGATCTGTTCCATTTGATGTTAATGTTTTCTTATTGATTTATGACTGCTTTTAGTATAATAGGGATGGATTGGCAGATAGACAGTGTATGTCCTGATTTGCCAATTCTGTTGATGGTGTTTGACACACAGAGGATGCTAATGGATGTGTGATCAATTGTATCACTCTTTCCCCTTATTATGACTTCCATTGCAAGTAGAGTGTCATGGTCCTTCAGACTGGGATCAGACCCAGCTCCCCCACTCACTATCTCAGTGACCCTCTCTCTGCCTCAATTTCCTTGATTGAAAGTGGAGGACAATGAGTGTGCATTTAATCTACATAGTTAGTACGTGGCACACGGCCTCAGAGATGGCCCCAATGCCCCCGCCTCCTATAACGGTATTCACATATAACCCCCGCAGATCCAGCCAGCAGGGACTGGGGCCTGTGAACAGCCACGGAGTGAGCTTTCAGGCAGATACTGTCCAGTGGTCCCTGGAGACGACACAGTTGCAGCCAACACGTGGTAAGATCCTCAGCCAGAGGCAAACTGCAAAGCTGCGCCAAGAGTCCTGGCCCACAAAAACTGGGAAGTCACACACATTTGTTGTTATAAACTGCTACATTTAAGGGTGATTTGCTATGCAGCAGGAGATAACCAATGCATTATACATGGAAAGCACTTAGAACAGTGGCTATGGCAGATCATGCAAAAAGAGTCTAACACATTGACGCTTCTCCCATGGAAAGAGGAAATCCTTCTCCACCCAGGGAAGCTCGGCTTGACCGTGTGATTTGCTCTGACCAATAGCGCCATGGCAATCGTCAAGTCGCCTGCACACAGGAGCCTGCCTCTCGCAACTCCTGAAAACCTGCTGCCTCCATGTGAAGAAGCTCAGCCTCCTGGGGGATGAGACCACAAGGCCCATCACCCCTGCTCACCGCAGCTTGCAGAAAGTCATTCTAACCATGTGGCCCATTACCCCTGCCTACCTCAGCTTCCAGACAGCCATACTAACCATGTGAGGCCATCATCACCTCATGACCATGAATGAGCCTGGTGAAGAAAGCCACCCAGCCAAGCCCAGCCTGCACGTCCAACCCAAATCACCCACTGGGTGAGTGGTTGTTGGTAGAAGCCACTGCATTCTGGAAGAGTTTGTCACACAGCACTTGATCCCTGACACAGCTGCTGTCATTAGCACTATTACTGTCTAGGGATCTGTTACATGGTCACACATATTTCTTAACAGTATATTTATGCTTTTACCTTTTAACTAATTCATAGGAAACTTACTTTTGTATATGATATTAGGTGAGGACCTAACAATGCTTTGCCAAACAGCCAGTTTGCCCTTCTCCGTGAGAATACAACACTTTGTTTTCATATATTAGAACCCAGAGCAGGGGCTCCCGACCCCCAGGACATAGACCACTATTGGTCCATGGCCTGTCAGGAACCAGGCCGCAGAGCAAGAGGTGAAGTGAGCGAAGTTTCATCCGTGTTTACAGCTGCTCCTCATTGCTCATGTTACCATCTGAACTCTGCCTCCTGTCAGATCAACAGCAGCATCAGATTCTCATAGGAACCTGAATCCTACTGTAAACCGTGCACACGAGGGATCTAGGTTGTGGCTCCCTATGAAAATCTAATGCCTGATGATCTGTCACTGTCTCCCAGATGAAACTGCCTAGTTTCAGGAAAACAAGCTCAGAGCTCTCCGTGATTCTACATTATGGTGACTTGCATAATTATTTTGGTATATATTACAGTGTAATAATAACAGAAATAAAGTATGCAAAAAATGTAATGCACTTGAATCATCCTGAAACCATCCTCACCCCTTCCCTGACCATGGAAAAACTGACTTCCATGAAACCAGCCCCTGGTGCCCAAAAGGCTGGGGACTGCTGATGTGGAGTATTTTGGGGTATAATTTCTATTGGTATAGTATTAATAGCAGATCTTGACCAAATACCATACAGCTTGTCTGTTTTCCTTTTGGCAAGATAATACTGCATGTTCTTCTACTGAGGCATGGCAGGAGAAACGCTCACTAATCCGACTGCATGGAAGAGGGAGGGCAATGAAGTTTCCAGGGTTGGTACAGGAAGAGGAGAGCTGCAGCAGGAATCAGCAGACAGGCACACTCACAGTCACCAAAGGGGTGGAGGTGACCCAAGCCCATTTTTCGTCCGAAATAGAAACAAAACCTGCCCTAACTTTCTCAGTCAGTCAGCTGCCAAATTCCACGAGCCGATTCTATGCACCGCACCAGGCCCTATGAAGCAGTTGCCAAGGTGCAAGGGACAGCGGGATCGTGCCCCTCCCAGGTGTTCACAACCTCAGAGGGGAGACAGTGCCACCTGCGAAACCCTGGAGAAAATATGTATAAACCAAGATGAACACACATTAATGTAATGCAAACAATATAGAATACAAGGAGAGTTTAGAAGTCCCACAGGTCAGTCATGGACAGCAGCTTAGGGGATGGGAGTTTTCTAAAGCTAGGCACGTGGCTGCACAACTGTACAGTGTGTTAAAAACTGGGCCAGGCATGGTGGCTCATGCCTGTAATCTCAACACTTTGAGAGGCCAAGGCATGTGGATCACCAGGTCAGGAGTTCAAGACCAGCCTGATCAAGATAGTGAAACCCCATCTCTACTAAAAACACGCAAAAAAATTAGTCAGGCGTGGTGTTGGGCACCTGTAATCCCAGTTACTTGGGAGGCTGAGGCAGGAGAATTGTTGGAACCCAGGAGGCGGAGGTTGCAGTGAGCTGAGATTCTACCACTGCACTCCAACTTGGGTGACAGAGTAAAACTCTGCCTCAAAAGAAAAAAAAATCATTGATCTGCAGATTTACAATAGGTGAATAGTACATATCACAATAGGTGAATAGTACAGTCTGTAAATTCTACTGCAACAAAACTTTAAAAATGCACAGATGAGAGAAAGAGAGAGAAGTAACCAAAATACCAAGATACTATCAATTGACAAGTTTTTAATTTGTTTTCCTGCTACCCAACAAAATGTGAGTCTGAGAACAAGGTGAATTATCTTAAAAAGTAAGAAATGATTTCCATATGACACAGCCATTCCACTTGTGGGTACATACCCCAATAATTAAAAGCAGAAGTCGAACAGATATCTGTGCATCTATGTTCACAGCTGGATTACTCACAGTAGCTGCAAGGCGGAAACAACCCAAGTATCCATCAATGGCTGAACAGATACACAAAATGTGGCATATACATATCGCAGAATATCATTTTGCTCTAAAAAGAAGGGAAATGTTGACACATGCTCCAACATGAATAAACCTTAAGGATGTAGGCTGAGTGAAATAAGCCAGTCGCAAAATGACAAATACTGCAAGATGCCACTCACATGAGTTGCCGAGTCGTCCGATTTGTTGAGACAGAAAGGAGAATGGGGGGTTCCAGGTGCTGGGGAGGAAGAAATTCATGTTCAGTAGGGACCGTTTTAGTGGCGGAAGAGGAAGATTTCTGGAGATGGATTGTGGTGGTGGCTGCACAGCAATGAAAATGTACTTAATGCCACTGAAACGTACTTTTTTTTTTTTGAGATGGAGTATGGCTCTGTCACCCAGGTTGGAATGCAGTGGCATGATCTTGGCTCAGTGCAACCTCTGCCTCCCAGGTTCAAGCAATTCTCCTGCCTCAGCTTCCTGAAGAGCTGGGACTATAGGCACATACGACCACACCTGGCTAATGTTTGTATTTTAGTACAGACTGGGTTTCACCATGTTGGCCAGGATGGTCTTGATCTCCTGACCTCGTGATCCACCCACCTCACCATCCCAAAGTGGAAGGATTACAGGCATGAGTCACCACACCTGGCCTGAACCGCACTCTTAAAAATGGCTAATACAGTAAATTTCGTGTTACAGATATGTCACCATGATTTAAAAAAAAAAGGTAAGGAATGCTATTTTTGCACAGAAAACAATGGAAAAGGACAGTGGAGAAACATGGAAGTGGGCGTCCCTGCATCTGGGGGCACCTGCATCGTGTGGGGCTCAAACAGCCGCTTTCATTACCAACTTCTCAACACAATTTCACTTAGACTCTGTTATACACTAGACAGATTTTTAAGTATTAATTTTAAAACACGATGGAGAGTGGTAGGGATGAAGAGAAAATCAAATCGTGGAAGCTACGCATCAATATGCCCGACGTCAAACACGGGCCAGACCTGAGAGGGGATCATCAGAGCAGAAGGCTCATGAGTACTTCAGGAAGCAAGTTCCAGGCCAAACGCGCCTCATTTTCCCTTTTTATAAGGTTATGGGATTGGCATATTAAAGGAATGCTAAGCAGATGAGGACCTTTATTTCACCAAGATGTTAACACAGTCTCTCGTGAGGCCTGTGAAGAGAAGGCGAGGTGGAGGGGCCACCTGGGCAGTGGGCAGTGAGGCCACTCAAGGCACAACCTCAGAGACAGCAGGAGCAGCTAGTCCAGTCACAGAGCTCTGGCCAGGCCTGGATGCAGGACGGGGGACTTGTTTAAAACGGGCTGACAACTTTGGGCCTGTACCCTCAGAGACGAGCCTCTCAATCGAGATGAGATCATCTCAACAGGCTGGAATGCTAACTTTTAAAGTGAACATATGAATTTATCAGAGTTACAAATGTTCTGCATTTTGATACCAAAATTCATTCACTGCTATGAACAGGAGGCCACAGTGGAAAGGAAAAAGTGTGGGGCTTTATGGGAGCCGCAGCCACTTCACCTGAGGCAGTGGCTATACAGCTGGGAGCTGCCCCAGCTGTAGTGAAAACCACCCAATGTCCACCCCTGACAACCCCCACTCAGCACTGGTGCCATGTCCAAAGTGACAAGATGCCCAGAAGCCACCAGAGGAAAACTGGGTGACCAGCCTTCAAATGGACAAGTAGAAAAAAGAGCTATGCAGGGAATGGGGTGCAGAAGTGGTTTCCCCATCTGCAGGACTTCAGTGTCAAAAGGAAAGTAAGGACATTGCTTGGTTCTCTGGGAAGAACCAGGGAAACAGAATCACTGTGCAAAAAATAGACTTGGCTCTTGTTGGAGCTGCCTGACAACAGAGCCGCGTGACACTGCAAGCTCCTCGTCCCCGGCTCAGGGAAACAGAGTCCCACACATCAGAAAAGCCACTGAAGGACTGTGCACTCTACAGAGGATTGACTTAAATGGACCACAAACACCTTCCAATACCCTGCAATAAGTAACAGCCATGAAAATAACAATTTACATTTGCTAAGCTCTGACTGCAGCCAGGCAAGACTGGATTACTCTAAAGGCGTTCTGACTCGGATTCTTTGATTCCTGAATTGTACGGTCCATTATAAATACAATCAACAATCAAACCCTTCAAAAAAATGAAGATGTTTAATATAAACCATTAATTCTTTAAGAGGACAGTTATAAATAATTTCATAAGTCTTTAAAAGTAAGAGTCCATCAGTTTATAATAAAAACTGCCTAACACTAACGTTTAATTAGTTCTAATACCTGACTGGCTTCTTTCCAGACTTCAGGGTACATCTAACAGCGTTCAGATTCCATAAGGTCTCGAGGAGGCAGACAGCTCCTTTGTTTGTTCATGGCCTGGGATCCGGCATTGCTGAAGCTAGATTGGGCCAGGCCTGGCTCTGCCAAATACTGATGAACTTCAAGGTTCATTCATTTATCCAACAAATATTTACCGAGTGCCAGTTATGTGCCAGGCACTGTTCTCTGTACAAGCAGAGGGCAACAAGCCCCTGAGGCTGGAGAAATCTGGTTTGACGATTAGGAAAACCAGGTGATGGCATGATGGAGTGAGGCCTGAGTTCAGCAGGAAGGGCCAGTGAGAGCAGCTCCATCCGTGAGTGCCTCAAAGGACAGGTTAGAGAAGAAAAGGGGGAAAGGCAAGAAGGCAGAGAAAGAGGCTACAGAGGAGAACAATGAACTCTGGTTTGTCAAGGTCACTGTGGCTGCTGGGTGGAGATGGTCAGCAGAGGGGCCAGAAAGACAGAAAAGAGACCAGCCAGCAAGGAAGATACTGCGCCCTCAAGGTGAAGACGCTGCTGCCCCAGGGCAGGACCCAGGTGAGGACATTGCTGCCTCCAGAGGAGGGCCCAGGTGAGGACATTGCTGCCTCTAGGGGAGGACCCAGGTGAGGATGCTGCTGCCCCAGGGGAGGGCCCAGGTGAAGACGCTGCAGCCCCAGGGGAGGGCCAAGGTGAGGACGCTGCAGCACCAGGGGAGGGCCCAGGTGAGGACATTGCTGCCTCCAAGAGAGGACCCAGGTGAAGACATTGCTGCCCCGGGGAGGGCCCAGGTGAGGACATTGCTGCCTCCAGGGGAGGGCCCAGGTGAGGACACTGCTGCCCCAGGGGAGGGCCCAGCTGAGGACATTGCTGCATCCAGGGGAGGGCCCAGGTGAGGATGCTGCTGCCTCAGGGGAGGGGCCAGGTGAGGACATTGCTGCCTCCAGGGGAGAGCCCAGGTGAGGACATTGCTGCCTCCAGGGGAGGGTCCAGGTGAGGACAATGCAGCCCCCAGGGGAGGGCCCAGGCAAGGATGCTGCAGCCCCCAGGGCAGTGCCCAGTTTTAGATGCTGCAGCCCCCAAGTAAAACTGGGGCTTGGCCAGAGCAGCAAGAGCAGGGGTGGAGAGAGGGAAGCCAATCTGGGTGTGTCCCGCAGGCAAAGCGAGGGGCAAGGCTAAGGAAAGGAGAAATCCAGATGCCTCTCAGGCTTCTGGAGTGAACAATGGACAAGGGAAGCCACGCTTTTGAAGATGTGCTTAGGCAGTGTTCCACCCAGAGTTCAAATCTAAGTCACGCCAGAATGCAAACTGCCAGACTTGAGGTCTGTTCATCTATCAGTAAACAGGGATGGATAAAGGCAGAACACGCCTGTTCCCATCAGAAGCTAAATGGCTAATAAAGTGCCGTTCCATTTCCAGGGTGGCTCAGCTAAAATGCCAAGGAAAAGGCCACCTGAGTGTTCGGTGGGAACAGTGTGAGATGCAGGTTAGCGGGGATGCTTTTGAAGGTTGCACTGCTTCGTGGTTGGGCTGTCCTAGTTACAGGTCCATCCAAGGCTGTGTCAAAGAGATTCAATGCACAGAGACCACCCAGTGGAACCACTGCATCCCCTGCTTTCATCACCTCACTCCTTACAGGAACACACATTACTCTGAAGAACTTAAACACCCATAGTCCAATTAAGACTACCCACAGCCAGGCACGGAAGGCACTGTCCAGCTCTGTCCTCTTCCAGACCGGCCTTTCTGCAGCACAGCTTACCAGACTCCAATTGCAGTTTCTGCTCCCCCGTGCCTAACTCGGGTCCCCATACCCCACTGCCCTTCTCTGTTATCCACAGGATGAACCCTGCCCAGCTCTGCCCCCTCAAAGCCTCTTCTCATTGTTCCTGCCTTCAGAAGACCTTGCACCAGAGCACACAGCTCACAGCTCTTTCTCCTGTGGAAATGGGATGTGCCGGACAGAACACAAGCTGCTTGAAAGCAAGATCATGCCTTGTTTTTATTCCCCCGAAGAACCTAGGACAGTGTTTCCAATACCGGGAGCAGCCTCCCTCCACTAGTGATGAATTGTAGTGCCATACATATTTCTAAATGTATATTGAACATAATTAACAAATTCCTAGACAGCAAATATTCATCTTACAAGCAGGTTCTGGGGGCGGGATCTAACTTGCATCACTAGACCACCAATGGTACCTAAATGCGAGTGATTAAGACAAGACAGCGTGGGCATGGTGGCTCACGTCTGTAATCCCAGCACTTTGGGAAACTGAGGTGGGCAGATCACCTGAGGTTGGGAGTTCGAGACCAGCCTGACTAACATGGAGAAACCCTGTCTCTACTAAAAATACAAAACTAGCCAGGCGTGGTGGCACATCCCGGTAGTCCCAGCTACTCAGGAGGTTGAGGCAGGAAAATTGCTTGAACCCAGGAGGTAGAGGTTGCAGTGAGCCAATATTGCATCATTGCATTCCAGCCTGGGCAACAAGAGCAAAACTCCATCTCAAAAGAAAAAAAAAAAGTCTCCCTTCCAGCCCCAAAGACTGCCTTCGACACAGCCTCTAGAAGGAACCCAGCAGGTCCCCCCATAAGACTCTAACTACGGATATAAATTCTCATGGAAAAACTGCCAACTCCATATTTCTCTCGATAGTTGAATTCTCTTCACGACCACGGAAGTACTTTTGTCTCCATTTCCAAAATCAGTGCCCCTGGGTTATCAGAAGGAAGAGCTAAAACCACTGATTGTTTTGACAAGCAAGCAGCAGAGAGGTTCGATGTCGTGTATGTTCAGCACAGCTTTAAAAACTGCAGAACAGGGCCGGGTGCGGTGGCTCATGCCTGTAATCCCAGCACTTTGGGAGGCCGAGGTGGGTGGATCACGAGGTCAAGAGATTGAGACCATCCTGGTCAACATGGTGAAACCCCATCTCTACTAAAAAAAATACAAAAAATTAGCTGGGCACAGTGGCACGCGCCTGTAATCCCAGCAACTCAGGAGGCTGAGGTAGGAGAATTGCCTGAACCCAGGAGGCAGAGGTTGCGGTGAGCAGAGATTGCACCATTGCACTCCAGCCTGGGTAACAAGAGCAAAACTCCGTCTCAAAACAAACAAACAAACAAAAAAAAAAAACCACTGCAGAACAGATTTCTTTAAATCACTAAAGGGGGCCTAAGACAAGATCAGAGAATGGATCCCGAATTAACTGAAAACCTTCACACACATACCACAGCCAGCCACGGCGTGTGTGTGGACACGGGCAGGATCCAGCAAAGCCACTCGATGTGGGAGAAGGGCTGCTCAGTGCCCACCACTGCCAGGTTTGTTGTGTGTGTGGTTGAACATCCGGAGGGTCCTGAGGCAGTGCCAGTCCACTGAGTTCACAGGTGAAGCCCACAGGCCCTGGGCCCTGCCAAGGGCTACAAGACACTCATCAATCAGTAGGTGAGAGTACATTCGCGCTGCATCTCAGGCAGCCACCTGCCAGCTCCCTTGAAAACTTCATTGAACTCACGCCCTCCTCCTCCATGGCCAGTTCATCTCTGCTGCAATCCAGGGCAGGCAAATACTCATCACTCGGACGACCAGGCCCATCCTTCATGGCAGCTGCTGAATCAAATATGTTGTCTTTTCCAAGAAAACCCAGACACACTTCAAAGTCCTTCCCAGTCCTCCAAACACTGCCGGAAGCCACAATCAACTGACGAGGTGATGCGTGTGACTGTTCCACAGCGTCCTGAGAGTGGCAGCTCAGGGCTTGTGATGCTGGAGGGTGATGTGCCTCTAAGATGTCTGAGATGAGAGACTCCCTCAGATACACTCGTCCTGACCGTGAGCAGTTCCTCCTTGATTCTCTTACTGGATTAATTTATTGCTTAACTGATAATTAATGTTCATTCTTTGATACCAAGTCACAATTAAAAATTGCTCTAGTCACAGTCATTTGACAAATGTCATGCCTTGTTTCACATTAGCAACCACTATCACACATGATCTCACTACACCAACTCCAAATATTGGCTATGGCTCTAAGTAACTCTGCTCATAAACAGTGGGAGTCAGTCACGGTGGCTCACACCTGTAATCCCAGCACTTTGGGAAGCCGAGCTGGGCGGATCACCTGAGGTTGGGGGTTCAAGACCAGCCTGACCAATATGGAGAAATTCCGTCTCTACTAAAAAATACAAAATTCGCTGGGCATGGTGGCGCATGCCTGTAATCCCAGCTACTCGGGAGGCTGAGGCAGAGAACTGCTTGAACCTGGGAGGGGAGTTTGCAGTGAGCTGAGATCGTGCCATTGCCCTCCAGCCTGGACGACAAGAGTGAAACTCCAAGGGGGAAACAGAGGTGGGGCATTGGAATTACTGGACATTTTTCTGCTGACTCCTGAATTCATCAAGCAGAGCTCAGCCCAATGCAGTGGTTTTTGATGGTACCCCACAGAACCCCAGAGGATCTAGGGGCCAGTTCATGGTCCTGGGTTGGGGGTTGCTAGAGGGGAGGGTTATAATGCCCGGGCCCGGCCTTCATGGAGATCAACTCCCTTCTCACATACTGAGCTTCCTCATAAGATTTCATTGGCAGAAAAGGCTCCATCGCTAAAAATATTTCCCAACTGTTGGTTAATGCACTGTGCAGAGAGTGAATGTGCAGATGGAAAAAGCTCCAAGAAGGACTTGTGACCACCCAGGGGCCCCTCAAGCTGCAGGGGCAGCCAGCAGGGATGGGGGTGTGCTACAAATAGAAATCTTTCTCCAACTTGTCAGAAAGACGTCAGCGCTGATTTATGTCATGTCAGTACCAAGGCCAGGCCATCCCCACACTGCTGGCACCAGCCAGGGAAGCCTGGTGCCCCAAGTCCCCAGAAAGGCTGTGCCCAGGGTCAGGGCACCCCTCCCGGGCAAGGGCCCTGAAATGATAGCAGTCCCACTTGGGCAAAAAGGAGGAGCAGGTGGCCCAGCTTCACCCTGTGACGAGTGTGACTTTCTTCAGCCACACCACACCCGGGCTGCTCCCACCCCCTCACATCCCCTCTCTGACTACAGCTCTGAAGGATCCGGGCAACCTGTCCCTGGGCAGGTGGAACAAGCTCCCTTCTAAGGCTGAATGTTGGTGTCTCTTTTCCTGGAAAACCATAACACTTCCAACACAATAAGGAGGCCACCGAGGGATGGTGGCAGCTGCAGGTCCCCCACGTGGAGGATTCCCTGCGGCAATCCAGACCCAGCGTGGCTGGATCTTCCAATTCTGAAAAAGAATTCAAAGTCCATTCTTTACTGAGAACTCTCCCAAATGTTAAGTGTTATCAAATAAACATTTCTAAACACTGCATGAGCTAAAGAAAGCACACCTGGGAGCAGAAACACCTGTGCTCTTGGTTTTAGGACCCCTGAACAAAAAGATACCCTTCAGGGCTCAGGGTGAACAGAAAAATATGTTTTTGAAAGAAATAATCACTTGTCAGAAAGATGTCTATGCTGATGTCATGTCAGTACCAGGCACAGCAGTGAGGGATCATTGAGCACTGGCTGTCCTCAATTCAGGAAACCGCCTGAGGCTGCTGGCTGATGACCTCAGGGTCCAGCCCGCGGCCCAGCCCTTCTGGGCTGAATGCTGCTGCTCTGGCACTCATTCATGACAACAAGGACATCTCAAAGCCAAGAGGAGGCTCCAGTTCAACACCACACCCAAGGCTACCCTGAGGGCCCACGGCAGTCCCAACTCCCACAGCAAGCTGGGCCTCCTGGAAGACAGCACTAAACCCAGTCATGGATTCTAGAGACGACCTTAAAATCTCCACCTAGAGCCTTCAATGGCAACCCTAAAGCACAGTGCACACTGCTTGCCCTGTGACCTAGTTACAGGCAGACTTGCGACTGTTTCTAGAAGGGAGGACAGAGGCCCTCGTCGTATAACGACCAGCACCCATCCTGCTACCTCACTGCAGCAGAGGGAGAAAGCCTAAATCAACAAGTTGAGAGTTGCTGGCTGAGGAGAGAGGCTACCTGCGGTTCAGGGAAAGCAGCAAAGATGAGCCGTCCAGGCTGGGGAGGATGAGAACAGGCCGGGCCACCCCATGCTACCAGCGCCATCCGGGGAAGCGTGGTGCCCACGTCCCCAGAAAGGCTGAGTCCAGGGTCAGGGCACCCCTCCCGGGTAGGGGCCCTGAGATGACTGTTCACATAGATTAGCCCCGCAGAAAACACAGTCAAGCTTCTCAGACACACTGAAGCACAAACGACTACATTTCAGATTCACGGGCAAGTCCAGTCCTTCTGCTTCTCTCCCTGACAATGTCTACGTCCTGGTCACCGTGTGGGCACTTAGGTACCTCCTTGGCCACACAGCTGAAGGTCGTTTCTTTTTTTTTCTTTGGAGACCGGGTCTCACTCCATCACCCAGGCAGCAGTGCAGTGGCACAATCTTGGCTCACTGTAACCTCTGCCTGCCAGGTTCAAATGATTCTCGTACCTCAGCCTCCTATGCAGCTGGGATTACAGGCTGCACCACCACACACTGGGCTAATTTTTGTGTTTTTAGTAAAGACAGAGTTTCACCATGTTGGCCAGGCTGGTCTTGAACTCCTGACCTCAAGTGATCCTCCTGCTTCAGCCTCCCAAAATGCTGGGATTACAGATGATAGCTACCATGGCTGACCAAGGTCATTTCTTAGGGGGATCTTTTGTGTAGCTATCTTGTCTTGCTCATTGCATATTGATGTTCCCTAGTTTTATTCTTGGAAAGAAACCCCATTTTCCCATTGTGGAAGCACCTCCTTATATAAGGCAAATGTATGAACATTTTTATCTGCAGAAACCTGTGTGCCCTACATTGTATGATCCAGAATAGATTCTGGCCCTCCACCATAAAAAGCACATGTTCACACCAAATCCAGCAGAGACGTGCGGCACTGAGAGAGAGAGTATGGGTGGGGGTGACAAGCGTGGTCTGCAGGACTCCAGACAGCCGTTTTGGGCCTCCAGTCCTCACTACACAGATGCCGATGACCACTGCTGCTTCCGAGGAGCAAGCTGAAGGCAGATCGCTGAAAGAGTCCAGGTTCACAGCAGGCTGCATCTGTGTACCTGTTGGTGTCACTGCTACTGCTGGCCTGAGCAGGAAGGCCCTCCTCATCACAGTGCTCCCTGCACAGGAATGAGTCCTATGACCACAGTCCATTAAAAAATGCTCTGTGCTCCACCCAGCTCCCTTGGCAACCTCACACCGTCCCAACCTCAAATTGAATCTGGAAGGACAGTTCACTCACTGCACCTTGGAATGCATTCAACTTGGTGGTGGCTTGAAGCTGACTCCTACCAGGGCAGATGAAAAACACAACCCTGTGGGCAAGAGGGGCTGAGGGAGGAGGAGTAGGGGGCAAGGGGGCAGTGCTGGGTAGAAAGAAGGGGCGCCTCCCTTTGGACACATCCCTGGATGTCCAAATCGAAAGAAATGAGGAGGAGGAATGGCCCTTGAAGGGCCACACCACCCCGCAGAGGAGACCTGAGGTGGCAGCCTGGTCAACACAGTCCCAGAGAGGAGCATGGGTCCTGGGAAGCTAGTTGGCACCTCTGATGCCAGTCCTAGTGTCCACTCTCCCTGGTCTACAGAGCACCCTCTCCAGGTGGGCCTTTCTGAGAGGAGGGACCTCCAGAGAAGCAGGATCCAGGGAAGGGCGAGCCGACCCACGGTGACAGGTCTATTTCCCTTCTCAGGGGGTGTCCCCATCCAAGTGGTCAGCATCTGTATCTTGTTCACAGTAAGGTCTGCTCATGAGATAAGAGCCACCAAGAAATATTCATAGACAAGATAATTCCATTTGGAGAAAATGTGACAGATCCGAAGTGAAAACAAAGGCTGACTTAGAAAATGTCAAGAGTCCGACAGCCCGAAATGCAGAGAAATAATATGCACATATACATTTTAGACAGCAGGTAACACTCTTCAAAAGGAAATTTTACCTCTACAATGTTTATAACTAAAATCTGCAATTCTTTTTTATCCCCCCCCAAACAACTATGTTTACCAGGAAACTGGCTATTTACACAACACGTTCAGCAATGTGAAAGCATGTTGTACATCTTATTATATGTTTACTGCTTCCGAAGCCACCATCAAGTTGACCACCTGCCACTGCCTCCCCATAAAAGGGAAAAAGTCTATGTGTACTTCTGTTAGGACTCACAGGGAAGCCATTAGCTGACCCTTCCTTATTTTTAGGCCTCTGAGCTAAAACGAGAGAAGAAAATGACATTAGAATGCCCGTTCAGCAAACAGCTGCTCAGTGGCTGCTGCCGCAGACACCAAGGAGGTCAGCATGGGGCCCGCAAAGAGAAGGGACAAGCCGGGCCAGGCACGGTGGCTCACACCTGTAATCCTAGAACTTTGGGAGGCCGAGGAGGGTGGAATGCGAGGTCAGGTGTTCGAGACCAGCCTAGTCAACACAGTGAAACCCCATCTCTACTAAAAAAATACAAACAAATTAGCTGGGCGTGGTGGCACGCACCTGTAATCCCAGCTACTCAGGAAGCTGAGGCATGAGAATCTCCTGAACCTGGGAGGCAGAGGTTGCAGTGAGCCAAGATCGCTCCACTGCACTTCAGGCTGGGTGACAGAACAAGATTCTGTCTCAAAAAAAAAAAAAAGAGAAAGAGAGAGAGAGATAAAGGACATGTCCCTCTTCACGGTCCAGCCACCAAGGTTTTACCACCACCAGGCAGGGCCAGACCTGGACATGTGTCCCCAATACCCCACCTCTGCCCCTGACCACCCCTGTCCTTCCTGGACACTTCTGGACCTGAGAACAGACATTTACCTCGACTGCTAAGATGAGGCAGAAATGCCACTGGAAGCAGCGTATGGGTGAGTCTCTCACACTACCCTGGAGCAGAAGCCACAGAGGCAGCAAAGTGAGAGCCGAGAAATGCCAAGTGCCAGCAAGGAGTGGACAGATCTCTCACACACTACTGGCGGGAACCGACAGCAATGCCACCACCCTGGAAAACCGTTTGGCAGCCACGAGAACAGTTGAACATACGCACACTCGGTGCCCCAGCAATTCCACTCTCCTAGGCATACACCCATCCAGACAGGCACATAGGTTCACCAAGGCCACGTACGAGAATGTGTCGGCAGCACTGACTCTAAGACCCCTAACTGGAAACTACCCAAGTGCCCATCAACAGCACACCCAATAAGTAAGTATACTCACACGCAAGAGCACTCTACAGCAATAAACGTGAATGAACCACTCAACAACACAGATGGCTCTTCACAAATGCATTGTTGAAAGTCTAAGAGATCAGACATTAATACGTGTAAGAACCATTTACATAAAGTTCAAAAACAAGAAAAATTAATACATGAGGCTAAAAATCAGAAGAAAGTTTCACCTTTGGGGGCAATAAGTAGAAAGGAGCACACGGGGGACCCTGGGGTATAAGTGATGGGCTGCCTTTGGGTGCTGGCTACACAGAGACATTCGCTTTGTAAAAAACATACTGAGCTGTGCACTCAAAAATTTGAGCTGTTCTCTGCATGTAAGACTTCAACGGAAAGTACAAAAAAATAAGGGCTGAGGAGAGAAACTGTTGCTAGGAGACAAAGAAGCGAAGATTCTAGCTTTGCTTATTAGCCCTCAGAGCTTGGAGAACGATGGATACACACTGAAAGCCCATTAAATTTTTCAAGGAATCTTAGGACCAGAGAAACACCGAACCTGGCCAATGGTGGTCTCTGAATACTCCACAGCTACCAATTTCCAGACCCGTGACTGCAGGACATGGCTGAGAAAAAGCTGCAGGCCTGGAAAGGGAGGGCACCCTGTCCATCTCACACACAGAACAGGAAAATGCTCCAGGGGGATCTCCATACAGACCCTGCCCACCCCCTAAGCCAGGCACACTCAAGGCTGCACCCACTTGGAAAGGGGGTGGGTACTCTTCATATGGGCATGGGCATTCCCGAGGTACACACGGCTAAGAATGAACTGGATGGCCCTCACCGGCCAATCACTCTCCTGCAAATCATGTCCTGCTTCCCTCTGCTAATCACCGTCCAGCGAAGCATAATACAAGCCTTGGGTGTACTTTACAATTTCCTCATTAGCCACATTAAAAAGACTGGAAAGAAATTAAATTTAACAATATATTTTCTTCGACCTGATATATCAAAAATATTATCCTTTCAGTGTGTAAACAACATAAAAATATTAAGGAGATGTTGTACATTCTTTCATGCACATCAAGTCTTTGCAATCTGTGCGTGATACAGTTTGGGTATTTGTCCCCGCCCAGATCTCATGTTGAGATGTCATCCCCGATGCTGGAGGTGGGGCCTGGTGGGAGGTGTTTGCATCATGGGGGCAGGTCCCTCATGGCTTGGTGCCAACTTCATGACAACCAGTTCTCATACGATGTGGTCATTTCAGAAGATGGTGCCGAAAGCGAAGAAGGAAGCTCCTGTCCCTCCTAAAGCTAAAGCCAAAGCCAAAGCGAAAGCTTTAAAGGCCAAGAAGGCAGTGTTGAAAAAAGAAGATCCGAACGTAAGCCAAATTCCAGCGGCCCAAGGCACTGCGACTCCAGAGGCAGCCCAAATATCCCAGAAGAGCGTCCCCAGGAGAAACAAGCTTGACCACTGTGCTATCAAGTTTCCGCAACCACTGAGTCTGCCATGAAGAAGACAGACGACGGCAACACGTTTGTGCTCACTGTGGATGTGAAAGCCAACGAGCACCAGATCAGCCTGTGAAGAAGCTCTAGGACATGGATGCAGTCAAGGTTGACACCCTGATGGCCTGATGGAGAGGAGAAGGCATGTGTTCCACTGGCTCCTGATTCCAATGCTTTGGATGTTGCCAGCAAAATTGGGACCATCTAAACTGAGTCCCGTTGGCTAATTCTAAATATATGTATATCTTTTCATCATTAAAAAAAAAAAAGTGTGGGGGGCAGACACAGTGGCTCACACCTGTAATCTCAGCACTTTGGGAGGCCGAGGCGGAAAGATCACTTGAGGTCAGGAGTTTGAGATCAGCCTGGCCAACATGGCGAAACACTTTCCCTACTAAAAATACAAAAATTAGCTGGACATGGTAGCAGGGGCCTGTAATCCCAGCTACTCAGGAGGCTGAGGCAGGAGAATCTCTTGAACCCAAGAGGAGGAGGTTGCAGTGAGCAGAGATCGCCCCACTGCACTCCAGACTGGGTGACAGAGAATCTGTCTAAAAATAATAAAAATGTGTGGCACCTCTCTGTGCCCCCCACCCCCACTCCTGCTCTCCCCATGATATCTGCCTGCTCCTGCTTTGCCTTCTGCTGCAATAAAAGCTCCCTGCAGCCTCTCCAGAAGTAGATGCTGCTATGCTTCCTGTACAGCCTACAGAACCCAAACCAATTAATCACCCCGCATTGTTTCTTGAGGCAGAGTCTTGCTCTGTCACCCAGGCTGGAGCACTGTGGCGCAATCTCGGCTGACTGCAATCTCCGCCCCCACCCCCACTCCACCGGGTTCAAGTGATTCTCCTGTCTCAACCTCCTGAGTAGCTGGGATTACAGGCACATGCCACCACGCCTGGCTGATTTTTGTATTTTTAGTAGACACAGGGTTTCACCATGTTGGTCAGGCCGGTCTCGAACTCCTGGCCTCTTGATGCACCTGGTTTGACCTTTCAAAGTGCTGGGATTACAGGCATGAGCCACCACACCTGGCGGAACTAAACCTCTCTTCTTATACATTATCCAGGTTCAGGTATTTCTTTATAGCAGCACAAGAAGGGCCTAATACAGTGGGTGTTTTACACATACAGCAGCATGTGTCAATCCGCACCAGCCATACTTTAGTGCTCAGGAACCAGCTGGACAGCACAGCTATGGGAAGGAGTACCTGCTCCCCACCTCTCCATCCCTAAGGGCTACTATGAATAGCTTTGGCTGCAATTCTCTCTCTCTCTTTCACACACACACACACACACACACACACACACACACACACACACACACACGGAGACCTAGAATAAGCTGTTCTAATCCTCTACCTACAGAGGTCAAGTCAATGGAGATTTGCCAGGAATGTCGAAGAATAAACAGTCACTCTTCCCACTGGGCTGAAGGCAACAGAAAGGATGCAAGGTCTGGAATCGTATCAGATGCTTGAGGCCATGAGGGTAGAGCTTGTCTAGGAATGGAGCCACCAGAGAGGGGAGAACAGAGCCCAGGAAGAGAGGGAAAGCAATGTGGTTCCGTGGACATCATGGAACCTCTGCATCAACAGATATATGTCCTAATCTTGGATTTTTCAGTTTCATGAGCTAAAAAGTTTGCTTTTTCATTTAAGCAGATTAGGGCTGCACTGATGTGACCTCTGATTAAAACAGTCCTAGATAACACACCTAATCATTCTAATTACCTCTGCTTTTCCCCTCTAGCAACTTTAAAGTTTCATACTGTTGTTGAATTTTTCTTACTGATTCTAGTTACTAGCATGCTTTTAATAACATGTCTGAATATATCTAAGCCTCAAAATACTGGATTTCTTCTAAAGCTACAATTTCAGTTTTAAGGGTTCATCCTACGAAAATAACCAGACAAGTGTCCAAAAATGTATACACAAGACCACTTACTATATCAAAAACAAAAAGTAACACAAATGCACACTGAAAAAAGTGGGTGTCCAGTCCTAAGGAGATGGCTTCCCTTTGGCACAGAGGGATCTGCAGTGGGCAGCACCCTGCCAGGGCAGGGAGGCCACAGGCTCACTGGAGCACAGTCAGAGAAGGACGTGAAGCAGAGAAAAGGAGCCGGATGTGATGGAAGAAAGGGAACAAGTGGAGACTAAGGCAGGGCATGGGGCCTGCTCACCCATCCCCCAGCAGAGGGGAGGGGTGTCTAGGAGGTGGGACAGAGTCTGCCAGCCTGGACTGTGCCAGAGCAAACCTGGTAGACACTGGATTGGAGGCATTGAACATCCCTTTCCCAGGCCACACTGACTTCCCGAGGGTGTGAGTGGGACCCAGAAAACCATATGGCTGCAGTCAGCGGTGAGAGTCTGGCAGGTAACAGCTGGGCAATGTGGAGGGGAGACAAGGGGATCAACATGGCAAGGAGACGAGGCGCCTCCAAGGACCAGATGGGGGCTGTGTCAAACACTCATGAGTCCTGTTGAGGAGCCCAGGGGAACTGAGTCAGCGAGGGAGGACCCCCAGACCATACCCAAGCATGGGAGAACAGATGACAGGCTGCACAAGCCACAGGACTTCACAGGCCACAGATTTCAGCCACAGGACTGTGGCAAGCATGTGCAGAAGGAATGCTACCTTGCGGGTCCATGGTACTCAACGATGCTATGCCCAGAATCTCTGCTCCTCGCCTCCAGTGACATCAGACAGCAGCACTGTCCCTGTTCCCAGATGCTACTCTAGAGAGGAGCCTGCAGGGCAGGCAGAGGCTGAGAAATCGGAGAGGCTCAGCACTACCTACGAGGTGCTTCTCAATCAGGGTGCCTAGGAATCCCGTGGGAACGCCATTACAGTGCAAATCCTGCTCCAGAATATCTGGGGTGTGGCCTGAGACCCTGCATTTCTAACAGGCTCCTGGGAGACGCAGAGACTCCTAATCAATGGGCCACACTTGGAGTACTAAGGCCCTCAGGGACCTCTGGGAATGAACCAGAATTAAAACATCCCTCCTGCTTTCAAGCAGATGCAAGATTCATGCAGCAGACAGACTCATTATACAAAAAATAATATTAATTAGGAAGACATCCACGTTCCCTGCAAATCTGAGATTCGTGTGAATACTGCACTCTGCAGCTCCACTATACCTACTTATAATCTAATAAAAATTCCGAAGGAAACATTTATAAGGCATAAAGATTAAAAATATTAAATCATATGCTTAACATAGCCTGGCTAAGGGCACTCTGGGGGTTGAAGGCAAGGAAAAGGCCATATGCAAAAGAGCAGTACCCTTGATCTTCCTCTATAAATCATGTCACTTAGTCCTAGACACCATTTGCCTTGTTAGGACTGTGATGGTTCTCTGACTTGATGAATAAGCAGAGCCTGCCTTCTACCCCCACATACTGCCATACATGATGTTCTAAAGCTTATTTAATTCATATACTTTATTATTTAGGGCAGTTTTTGGTTCACAGCTAAATGGAGCAAAAAAGGGCAGAGTTCCCATATACTCCTCCTCTCCCCAGACACACAGCTTCCCCCACCAGAGTAGTACATTTCTTTTCCTTTTTCTTTTTTTGAGATGGACTTTCAGTCTTGTTGCCCAGGCTAGAATGCAGTGGCACAGTCTCAGTTCACTGCAATCTTCACTTTCCAGGTTCAAACAATTCTCCTGCCTCAGTCACCAAAGTAGCTGGGATTACAGGGGCCTGCCACTACATGTTTAATTTTTTTTTGTATTTTTAGCAGAAACAGGGTTTTGCCATGTTGGCCAGGCTAGTCTCAAACTCCTGACCTCAGGTGATCTGTCCACCTTGGCCTCCCAAAGTGCTGGGATTACAGGTGTGAGCCACTGCACCTGGCCAGAAAATTTCTTACAATCAATGAACCTACACATTGACACATCACTATCACCCAAGTCCATGATGTACATTCGGGTTCACTCTTGGTTTTGTACATTCTGTGGATCTGGACAAATGTGTAACATGTGTCCGCCACTGTAGTATCTTCAGGGGTAGTTTCACTGTCGTCTGTGCCCTGCCTATTCATCTTTGCCTCCCCCAAGTCTCTGGCAACCACGGATCTTTTTACTCTCTCCAGTCTTGCTTTTTCTGGAACATCCCATCTTGGGAATCATGGAAGTATGTAGCCCCTTTAGACTGGCTTCTTTCACTTAGTAATATGCATTTAAAGATCTACATCTTTTCATAGCTTGATAGCTCATTTCTTTTTAGCACTTAAAAGCAGTCCACCATTGGATGTCTCACAGTTTATCGATTTACCTACGGAAGGAGATTTTCACTGCTTCCAAGTTTTTGGCCATTACGAATAAAGATGCTATAAACATCCAAATGCAGGCTTTTGTATGGACATAAGTTTTTAGCTCATTTAGATAATTATCAAGGAGTATGACTGCAGGCTCATATGGTAAGAGCATGTTTCATTTTGTAAGAAACTGCTCAACTGTCTTTCAAAGTGGCTGTAGCATTCAGCGTTCCCACCAACAGTGAATGAGAGTTCCTGTTGCTTTACCTCCTCATCAGCATTGCATGCTGTCAGTGTTTTGGCTTTTAGCCATTCTAACAGGTGTGTAGTAATATCTCACTGTTGTTTTAATTTGCATTTTCCTAATGACATATGATGTTTAACATCTTTTCATATACTTATTTGACATATGCATATCCTCAGTGAGATGCCTGTTCAGGTTGTTTGCCCATATTTAAATCAGGTTACTTATTTTATTATTGAGGTTTAAGAGTTATCTGTATATTTTGAATTAACAGTCCTTGACCAGATATAACTTCTGCAAATGTGTTCTCCTATACTTGTCTTCTCATTCTCTTGACAGTGTCTTTAGCAGGGCAGAAGTTTCTAATTTTAAGACAGTTCAACTCATCAATATTTTCTTTCATGTATTGTCCCTCTGGTGTTGTATCTAAAAAGTCCATCACCAAACCCAGGGTCATTTATATTTTCTCCTACGTAATTTATGAAGAGCTATCTGATTTTATGTTTTACACTTAGGTCCATAATCTATTTTAAAGTGCATTTTTGGGAAGAGTTTGCATGTACGCCTCCAGCTTTTCCAGCCTCATCTGTTGAACACACTATCCTTTTTCCCTTGAATTGTTTTTGTTCCATGTTTCAGATATTAGTTAACTATACTGTGTGGTCTATTAGAAATAAGTTGTCTATTATTTAATCAAAACCACACTATCTTGATTACTTTAAGTAAGTCTGCAAGTTCATTATCAGTTCTTTAACTTGGCTGATCTCCGTCACTATTGTGTCAACTATTCTGAATCTTTTGCTTTTTCATATAAACTTCAGAATCAGTTTATTCATATCCTCAAAATAACTTGCTGAGGTTTCTGATTATTACATTTTTTAAATAACTACAAAATGAGTAATTTTATTAGTTTGTTGGAAACTGCTTATCTGGCTATATTCTACGTTTCAGCTGTTATAAAATCTGCATATCCTCATATAAAAGCTTTCACACTATGACAGCCTCACTACTGACAGCCTCCTCTGTGGTCCTGGAGCTCCTTCAGGAGACACTGCACGCTCAGGAAGACACATGCAACCAGGAGGGCAGTCAGAGCTTCCCCAGGATGTCAAAGCTCAGAAGGAACCAAAATTTTAAAGATTTTAAAAAATGTTTTAATTTGTTATGATACAGGTTAAAAGCAAATAGACTTCTTCAAGAGCTAGAACAATTGAACTTCACATCTAATAACAAGAATGTTCCATTAAAACAGAAAACTACCGTATGGCCCTTCCATTCATACCACCCATCCATGAGCCTCAACATGGACTGCAAGTGGATTCGCGGGTCCCTTTCAAGAGCTTCACCTAATTGTTCAGAGGGCACTCCACTGCCCTAGTGAAAGGAATAAAACTGTCATACCACCCACAACACAGCTAGTTCAGGAGCGCTAGGACCATGGCCCAGAAGCAGTACTGCATGAAGATTAAACTCCTTTTCCTTTTAAGTGTCAGATCCCAAAGTGTCAACCGTGTATACATGCATTGTAACAAACACAAACACTACCAACAGAAAATAATCATTCATATGCCATATGTACAAACATGAACGTACACACACACACAGACTCTCTCACACAAACATACTTTTATTTGCTTGTCTTTTACTGAGAAAAGGGATTATCATATATGCAAAAAACATTTTTTAAAGTAATCACGCTAACAGAAGCACTCAGCTAAGATGCTGTTCTATTCACTTACAAACACCTTGCTTCCCAAAGGCCTGCCCACCTTAACCCGTAGAGCTCACTTGTGGAATAAATTCTTTACTAAATGAAATACAAACTAAAGTCACAAAGTGTCTACTACTACAATACAGAAAAAAGGCTTTTAAAATAACATATTATCATATGTAAATACAGAATATGAACTAAGGGCTACACCAGGAAAGAAACGTTAACTGGTTATGAATTAGAATTTTTTTCCTCTTGCTTGCAGGGTTTTATTGGGCAGTTAACCTGTTTAAAGCATGAAAGCTTTAACCCTGAGACTCACCCTGCAAGCCGAAAGCATTCTTTGTTGGCAACATTAAAGCCTTTCTGGCTTCTGGACTGGGATATCAGCAAAACGGCAGAGGAGGAAGCTCCAAGGGTCCATCCTCCACAAAACCATTGAAAACTCAAACAGAAACTGTCAGAATCAATGTTGTCAGAATAATGGAAAGAGTAAATGGGTTCACAGCAACCAAGAAAAATGGAATGGAGAGAAAAGCAGCATAAAAGCCAAAGGAAGGCTCTGTGGTGTTTTCATCTGCCCGAATCCACCCTCCTCCTCTACAGCTCCACAGTGCAACAGTCTTCAAGACAGCAGCGGCAGCATTCCCAGTGCAGGAGCTGGCCCCTGGTTCCCAAGGGTACAGAGCAGAATTTTATTCACAAAGAATTGTGTTTGTTCTGATCTGCCTGGAGGCTAGTGATGGACTGACTCAAGGGGCTCTTCTCTGTTTTGTGTAACTCAGAATTCACTGAAGGCAGAAAAGTGGCAGGCACTCCCAGAAAACATAGGAAGGCAAATGAGCAACCTGCAGCCCCTGGGACAGAAGATTACCATTGAGACACATGGCAGAGCACCAAAACCATTCAAGGAAGGCTGAGGACAGGGTTTCTTTAAGAAATTCAGGCATTCAACACTAGGAACTCAAACAGCTCAACAGCAAAGAACAAATAATCCCATTAAAAAGTGGGCAAAGGATCTGAATAGACATTTTTTCAAAAGACATACAAATGGTCAGGAGGTATATGAAAGAATGCTCGACATTGCCAGTCATCAGAGAAATGCAAATCGAAACCACAATGATATATACCATCCCAACCCAGTTTGATAGGCTACTACTATCAAAGACACAACGTAACAAATGCTGCTGAGGATGCAGAGAAGGGGATCTCTTAGACCTTGTTGGTGGGAATGTAATTTGGTACAGCTGCTAAGGAAAACGGTAAGGAGATTTCTCAAAAAAAATAAACAGAACTACCATATGATCCAGCAATCCCACTGCTGGCTGTTTATCCAAAGGAAAGATCAGTATGTTGAAGAGATATCTGTACTCCCATGTTGATTACAGCACTATTCACAATATCTAAGATATGAAATTAACCTAAGTGTCCATCAATGGATAAAGAAATTGATAAAATGATAAACTGATAAATTGGTAAAGAAAATGAGACACACATACACACACACACGAGTACTATTCAGACTTAGAAAAGCAAATCCTGCCTTTTTTCATAACATGGATAAGCCTGAAGGACATTACACCAAGTGAAATATGCAAGCCAGAGAATGATAAATACCATGTGGTGTACGTATGATATAATGATATGCTATGTGACCATTAAGATAGAAGGAAAATGAATACTATCTGAGAATAAAAAAGAATGAAATCCTGGCTGGGCACAGTGCCTCACACCTGTAATCCCAGCAATTTGGGAGGCTGAGGCAGGCAGATCACTTGAGGCCAAGAGTTCAAGACCAGCCTGGCCAACATGGTAAAACCCCATCTCTACTAAAGATACAAAAATCAGCCTGGCATGGTGGCACCTGCCCGTAATCCAGCTATTCAGGAGGCAGAGGCAATACAATCACTTGAACCTGGGAGGGAGAAGTTGCAGTGAGCCAAGACTGCACCACTGCACTCCAGCCTGGGTGACAGAGCACGACTCTGTCTCAAAACAAACAAAAAGAAGGAAATCCTATTATATATGGCAACACAGATGAGCCCGAATATTATGTTAAGCAAAGTAAGTCAGGCACTGGACGATAAATACCACAGGATCTCAACCGTACGTGGGCACTGGAAAAAAAAAATAAGCTCAAGGAAACAGAGAATAGAATTGTGGGTGCAGAGTCTGGGAAGGGTACCAGAGAGGGGAGGATGGGGAGAGGTTGGTTAATGGGTACAAAATAGAAATGGAAATTCCATTCGACCCAGCAATCCCATTGCTGGGTATATATCCAAAGGACTATAAATCATTCTACTATAAGGACACATGCACACGAATGTTCATTGCAGCACTGTTTACAATAGCAAAGACCTGGAACCAA
>CAUYOR010185262.1:0-21603 GCA_963573925.1 Callimico goeldii | reverse complement strand
CCCAGCTACTCAGGAGGCTGAGGCAGGAGAATTGCCTGAACCCAGGAGGCGGAGGTTGCGGTGAGCCGAGATCGCGCCATTGCACTCCAGCCTGGGTAACAAGAGTGAAACTCCGTCTCAAAAAAAAAAAAAAAAAAAGATACATCTTACATGGAGGCAGGCAAGACAGCATGTGCAGGGCAGCTGCCCTTTATAAAACTGTCAGAGTTCCTGAGACTTATTCACTATTACAAGAACAGCACGGAAAACCACCCACATGATTCAGTGACCTCCCACTGGCTCCCTCCCACAACATGTGCAGATTATGGAAGTTACAATTCAAGATGAGATTTGGATGGGGACATAGCCAAACTGTATCAAATACTCTTCTCCATAAAAGTCTCATCCTCTTTGTGTTCTCTTTACTATTACACTTTTATGGAGGACTGACCATTCCTTGAGTATACATTTTCTCATGCAGTCTGTCAAGCAAGCAATATTTTATCTTGTACCATAATGCCTAGAGGTATTTTGTGGAGTCTGTCTTACTTCTCATTATCTTTTTAGAAAGGTTTCTCTCCCCTTCTCCAAAATTCATGTATTTACTCTACATACTCCATCTCATCACTGCTATCTTTCTATGTCCCAGCAAGCCCCCTCATTCAATGGAAATGTTAGCACCCCTCAATGTCTCCTCCATTTCTCTTTTCATCAGACAGTCATATCAGTGCTGTACAGAGCCATATTGGAGCTTCAGGCAAAATAAAAATGTGCTCCTCTATGGACTTAAAAAAACATCCTCCCCTACTGTTTTAGTCTATCCAGGCTGCTATAATAAAATACTATAGAGTAGGTAGCTTATAAACAATGGAAACTTATTTCTCCTAGTTCTGGAGTGAGTGTGGGAAGTCCAAGATCCCCCTTCCCTTGTTGATAGGTAATCTTCTCTCACTGTGTCTTCACTTGGTAGAAGGGGCAAGACAGCTTTTTCTGGAGCAGCTTTTATAAGGTACTAATCCCATTTTGAAGGTTTCTGCCCTGTTATGACCCAATCACCTCCCATAAGGCCTCACCATCACTTTGGGGTTCAACACATGACTTTGGACAAGACACAAACATTCAGACCGTAGCATGTATTTTGAACCAAGTAGAAAAGTAATAAATGTTCACAATCAAAACACATGAATACATAGAGCCCTCCCATTTCCTAATCTGTTTGCACATTGTTGTTCATTCCCATGAATTACTCAGGAGGGATACAGGTCCACAGGGTCCTAGATATTGTCGGCTCTTTGGAAATGGTTATGCATACTGATACATAAAAACAGTGTTTGAGTATGTACTATATGCCCTGAACTGTGCTGAGAAATTTTTACCAGTTATCTCATTTAATCCTAGATGTTTTTGTCATGTCTCTCTAAACTCCTTTTTTTTTTTTTTTGAGACGGAGTCTTTCTCTGTTACCCAGGCTAGAGTGTGGTGGTGCAATCTCTGCTCACTGTAACCTCTGCCTCCTGGGTTCAAGCGATTCTCTTGCCTCAGCCTCCCTAGTAGCTGGGATTACAGGTGCTCACAACCGCACCTGGCTAATTTTTGTATTTGTTAGTAGAGAGAGGATTTCACCATGTTAGTCAGGCTGGTCTTAAACTCCAGACTTCAGGCAATCCACCCTCCTCAGCCTTCCAAAATGCTGGGATTACAGGCATGAGCCACCACACCCGGCCCTCTAAACTTCTTTAGAACAACAGCTTTGTCTATTTTGTTCACATAGCCACATTGTGTCTCTATACCTAGCATAGTTCCACAACCTTGGTATGAGTTATAATAGCAACAATACAACTATTTAAATAGAACTGAAAATGAACTTGGAGAAAACCGTTCAAATGACATCTCTTTTCCGATATTTGCCAGAACCCTTAAAGACTGGATAGTTTTTATGGTTTTGTGTTTGTAAAAAGGCTTTCCTAATTAAGTTAGAGTTTTTCTGTTAAACAAGGCCTCAATAAATTTGATTCAGTTTCAGTTGCTTTAAACTGTGTAGATATTTTTCTTTATCTGGCATAATGGGTTTATAAAGGAAAAGTAATTCCACTTGTAGTAATGTCAGATGAGGTAATTTGTACCAATTCTCCTACCAAAGACAAGAAAAACTTGGATGACCAAGAACAAATATTTTTTACATCTATATTTTAGAACTAATGAAACAATAATTAATTGGCAGTGATCCAGTGACAATGGAAGCCCAAGTTATGAGCTTCTCTTTCCTTGGGGTATTTCTTATTTCAGAAGGAACAGCTGAAAGTTGAGACAATGAGTGGCACTTTTGACAGTCTTCATGCATGAGAACGAGGAGTTGGAGTACAGGTCCTCACAAAAGAGAATGGAACTACCAAACATTTCTCACTAAAAGGTTGTACCCTAGGAGTAAACTTGAATAAAAAAACAGACAGGCTCCAGAGATATATAAACAATACCCCCTGAATAGATGAATGAATGGATAAAGAAATTATAGAAATGGACCCTTAGAGATGGTCTGGCTTAAAATACATGCACATTTCCCAATCATTATCTTGACCAGGAGAATGGAACACTTTTATAGGCCAAAGCCAGGTGTCTGTGTGTGTGTGATTATATATATATGTATATAAATATTATTAATCCTATAAAAGGAGAGCCTGCCATTTGCTACAACATAGATGAACTTAGAAAACATGTTAAATGAAATAAGCCAGATGAAGAAAGAAAATAATGGATAGTCTCACTTTCAAGTGAAATCTAAAAACAATACATATTGAATAGAGAGAAACAGTAAAACAGCAGTTATGCAGAAGGTAGGAAAGGATGAGAAGTTGTAGGTCCAAGAGTATAAAACTGCAGTTATATAGGCTATGTAAGTATAGAGTTCTAATATATAACATGAGAACTGCAGTTAATAATATCATATAATATGCTGATAATTTGCTAATATTTGTTTGGTAATCTTTTTTTTTTTTTTTTTTTTTTTTTTTTTTTGAGACAGTCTCACTCCATCACCAGGCACCAGGCTGCAGTACAGTGGCGTGACATCTGCTCACTGCAACCTCCGCCTCCAGGGTTCAAGCACTTCTCCTGCCTCAGCCTCCCTAGTAGCTGGGACTACAGGCGCACACCACCACGCCAAGCTAATTTTTTTGTATTTTTAGTAAAGACAGGGTTTCACTATAATGGCCAGGATGATCTCAATCTCTTGACCTCATGGTCCTCCTGCCTCTGCCTCCCAAAGTGCTGGGATTACAGTCGTGAGCCACCACTCCTGGCCGAGATGTTAGGTACTCCTAGCACAAGAAAAAAAGAAAACTAATTATAGGAGATGAAGGGTATGTTAATTAATTAATTTGTTTGTTTATTTATTTATTTATTTAGAAACAGAGTTTCCCTCTGTTGCCCAGCCTGGAGTGCAGGGTTCAAAGATTCTCCTGCCTCAGCCTCCAGAGTAGCTAGAACTACAGGTGTACACCACTATGGCCAGCTAATTTAAAAAATATTTTTAGTGGAGATAGGGTTTCACCATATTGGCCAGGCTGGTCTCAAACTCCTGACCTTGTGATCCACCTGCCTCAACCTCCCAAAGTGCTGGTATTACAGTCGTGAGCCACTGAACCCAGCTGGGTATGTTAATTTACTTGACCTTAATAATCACTTTACTACTTATATCAAGATAAGTATACCAAAATACCATGTTGTATACCTCAAAAGTATACAATAAAAAAGTTACCAAACCAAAGGGAAGAGAAGAAGAAAGAAGAAGAAGAAGGAGGAGGAGGAGGAGGAAGAAGAAGAAGGAGAAGAAAATAGGCTCCCACAAGAATGGCAGCTCAAACTCACATAATATTTAATCCAGAAATTATATTAAGATAATTTTGAAAAGTTGTTTCCCTAAGATACCTGTCCAAAGCAATAATAAAAAGAAATATAAGTCGTCTCTGGAGGAAGATAATATTCTATGCCAGAGTTTGTTCTTACCAAATGCTAGCAAATACTGTTCAAAGACACAGTTTAAAAATACTCAGGCAATAAAGACACAAGATAACATGAACACACAGAAGCAGAAATAACAGACAGTGGAAAAAGTCTCTAAAAGTCTCTGATATTGAAAATATCAAAAATTGATTTTAAAATAATTACACCCACTATGTTCAAAGAGATAAAAGGCGACAGGGAGAATTTTTAAAACTATAGAATTAAGGGAATCCTAGAACTGAAAAAGTCAATAATTCAAATAAAGGATTCATTGGTTAACTTTAATAGCAGATTAGGCTCTGCCATAGATAAGTAACTTATATATCTCCGGACTAAAGCTGAGAGAATCAGCTGGAAAATACACATGATGGGATACAAGACAAAGGTGATCGAGAGACTATCTATTAGATATAAAATTGGAGACAGGTGATATTTTAAAATATAATGACTAATAACTTTTTAAAACTGAAGAAGGTCATCAAGTCATATATTCATGAAGAATGAGAAACTGTCCAGGATAAATACAAAGAAATCTCTCCCTGGCATATCAGTAAAAGCACTGAAAACCAAAGACAAAAAAAAAAAAAAAAAAAAAAAATGTAAATACCGCAAGAGAAAACCAGAAAGGTTATCTTAGAAGGAGCATCAGCTAGATTTAAAACTGAATTTTAAGCAGGAAAAGATAAACCACACAAGTATAAAGTAACTCCTTTAGAATGTTGAAAGAAAATTGATAACCCAGAATTATATTCCCAACTATGAATATCTTTCACAAATGAAGTTAAAATTAAGACATTTTCAGGAACACAAAATGTGAAGACTTAATCGTGAGCCTGCCTATAATGAAATGAAATTCTAAAAGCCACTGTTAAGTTGCATTAAAAAAAGAGCACTTTGAAAAAAATTTAAGAAGCAACAAAAAAGGTAGACATTTGAGAATATCTCAGTGATACTGAACATATAAAACAATGACAGTGATGCCTTGTGGCCTTCAAAGTATAGAACATAATTAAATTACATAAAAACAATGGCATAAGTGTTCCAAATTCCTTGAGTTGTTCAGGATCAGGGTGAAAATAACAATTAGTATGAGACTTTGATAAGTGAAGAATAAAGTTTTCTCTAGAGACTACTACGAGAATCTTAAGACTGCATATCATCCAAGCTAACAGGAGATGAAAAGGAATATTTAAAAACTCAATATAAAAGAAGGTCCCCATTGCTGGGTATATATCCAAAGGACTTACTTCTTTTCTTTGTACTGGTTGAGCCTATTGTAATAATGTCAACTGAAACTGCTCTTTTAAATGTTCTTATCCTTCACAACTGGCTTCCATGTTTGATAGTCTTTTCTTAGCACCTCTTATTACCTACATCTCTGCCTCTTTTACTACTTGCTTAATTGGTATTCTCTCTCTACACTGTTATGCTGTATCTTTGGTTCTATTTTCTTTGACCCTTCTTTCTCCCTCATCTCTAAATATAGGCTCTCCTTAAGATTTAATAGATTTCTCCCTTTTTAGCATCTCTTCCCAATCTCAATCTTATATCTATTATCACTATTTAGAGTACCCAACCTCTCTCATCCTGGTATCTTAACAACTATATTGAAATTTCCTCCATCTCTGTATCTTTTGAAGGATTTCTGGAGGAACTACTATGTGACAGATAATCTTTTAGATACTTTCATGTATGTGTTATTTCATGCACTCTTTGGAAAAACCTGCCATTTAGATGTTATCTTCATATTTACAGATAAGGACATGCAGTTTAAGATGTTTAAGTAGCTTGTCTAGTAAATGGATATCAGAAACTGTATTTAAATCGTATTGTGCCGGATTCCAATACTCAAGTAGAGGACTGATGAAAAATACATTTTAGGGAAACTGTACTTTTGTCCTTTTACTTAGAGAAGACTTCATTTAATAATCAGGTCACTGGAATGAGAAGGAAAATATTTTTAAGTACTTGCTCTGAGCCAAGCACTAGGCTACATTTTGCATCTGGGATTTAATTTTTTTTGGTAACACTAAGCAGGGGTAGACAGGGAACGAAACTTGGAAAGATCACATAGCTGACAAGTAGCAGGTCAGGGATTTAGTTCTGTGTCTTTTTCTCATCATATCACTCTATATTAATTAATTAGCTGTACTTTTTGGATTAAGTTGCTTTCTCTCCTAGTCTGTACCCAGTTTATTTTTAAGGTGAGATTAGATTGCTTACATCCAAAGCCTCCTTTGGTTCTATTATTATCACAGTCAATAGCCCTAAATAGAGAAGCTGGTTTCTGAGCCAATCAGGTGCATTAGTAACAGAGCTGCAAGTGGATGCTGCGCCTCAAACTCCACCCTCAGCATTCTCATTATACCCAAAGTGCTCCTTCTGTGGTCTCCATATCGGTCAGTAGCACCATTGTCCACTGAGGTGAGGGGACCAGAGAGCTTCCTGTGACCCATCCTCACCCCTTCGATTCAGACAATTGCCTAGTCCTATCCACCCCTTTGTCCCTCATAACTTTCTAACGTGGCCACTGCTGGTCTTGAACTCCTGACCTTGTGATCTGCATGCCTTGGTCTCCCAAAGTGCTGGGATTACAGGCTTCAGCCACCACACCCAGCCTATGATAGTCTCTTGAAATTGTCTGTTTATTATTTGCCTTCCCACTAGGTTGTAATTTCCTTTCAGAGGGAGAGTATGTTCCAAACTCAGTGTTTAGCATAGCAAAGGTGCCTAATGAATGAATGAATCAAATACTTTCTAGAAGACTCATAGTCCCCTTTTGTATCAGCTAATGTCTTTATCACAAAAAATATTGTTGGAGCTCATTTCTATTCCTCTTTGTTTCTTGGGAGCATCTGAAAGGAAGAATGAGGAAAGAGAGGTCAGAGACAAGAAGATAATGATGTTTGACTGAAAGAGAATGAAGAGAGCAAATAAGCTTTGGAGTAGAGTGGGCTCATTCCAAGATCTTTTGGAAGAGGATCAGACCCAGAGGCATGCCCTCAGTTGTGCCAGGTGGGATGCCTTTTGCTGGGGAGGTGGGAGGAAAATGTCAAAACCAAATGTGACCCTGGAAGACCTGTTTTCAAGATCCATTTAAAGTTCAAGTTCAATTTTCCTTACATTGTAGATTCTAAAGAAAACTTTTCCATTTTTATTTGTTCTTTTGCTTTACTTTCCTCTTACAGAGGCGGTGCCTTCTCTGCTCTAAGGGAATCCTCTGTTCTTTCATGTGTAGCAATGGTGTTTATTAGGGCCAGTCCCCCTGCTAAGCAGTGTTTTGGAACTCTGATCTGTGTGGGTATTTGGTTTTTGTCCCAATGTTTGAAATGCACTATTATTATTTAGACAGTAGGAAACTTGGGAAGCTGGATGTTGAACCATGTTCAGGAGAGTCTTACATAATAATTAATCATCTTATGTACTGCTGACATTTTTTTTTTTTTTTTGAGACTGAGTCTCACTCTACTGCCCATGCTAGAGTGCAACCTCTGCCTCCCGGATTCAAGCCATTCTCCTGTCTCAGCCTCCCAAATAGCTGGGATTATAGGCACCTGCTACCATACCTGGCTACTTTTTATATTTTTAGTTTGACCTTGTTGGTTAGGCTGATCTCAATCCTGACCTCAAGTGATCCGCCCACCTTGGCCTCCCAAAGTGCTGGGATTATAGGCATTTGCCACTGTGCTCAGCCTGTACTGTTGACTTTTGAAGTCCCTCCAGACATTTATATATGCAAATTATTTATTTATAACTATCTGAAGAAAGAACCAAATTCTGTTTCACATATAAACATGTTTCTTAAAATGCAGTTTATTAACTCAATTTGCTGTTCCCTGCTAGAATGCAATTATTGTGAAATAGAGAAAGATTTTACTTAGTTTGATTTGGAAGTCTACCAAGAATTGTCTGTTATTATGGTAAATGTCATCACCGATGACAATGCTGCTTGTGATATTTGAGTTAAAAATGCAATGTACTTGTATCAGCTTGCATTTTTTGGTTGTTTAGATCATTATTGCTTCTATTAGTTTACTACAAATTGCTTTCTTTTTGTTTCTTTTATATAATTAGGGTGTTCTATGTTTTTTAAAAGTTGTAGGCAGATTATATTTTCTATAAATTGTATTTTATAGTAGTGAAAAAGTAGTTACATAATTTTTTTCTTTTTTTTTGAGATGGAGTCCCACTCTGTAGCCCAGGCTGGAGTGCAGTGGCACGATCTCAGCTCACTGCAACCTCCACCTCCCTGGTCCTGGTTCAGGCAGTTCTCCTTCCTCAGCCTTCCAAGTAGCTAGGATTACAGGCACAAGCCACCATGCCCAGCTAATTGTATTTTTTAGTAGAGATGGGGTTTCACCATGTTGGCCAGTCTGGTTTTGAACTCCTGACCTCATGATCTGCTCGCCTTAGCCTCCCAAAGTGTTGGGATTACAGGCATGAGCCATTGCACATGACCCACGATATTTTTTTAAGTGGATATTTGATCTAATAGGGCTGACAATCATTGATCCACATAGAAGAGCACAATGATTTAAGAGCCAGGACTATGAAATTGTCCGTGGAATGAAATTCCATCTCTACTACTTGCTGGGAGAACCTTGGAAATTCATTCCTATTCTGTTTGATTTAGTTTTCTCATCTGTGAAATAGTTTACTCATGTATTGCTATGGTGATTATGTAAGTTTATACAACAGAAAGTGCTTAAACCAGCTGGAACCAGCCGGGTGCAGTGGCTCACGCCTGTGATGCCAGCACTTTGGGAAGCTGGGGTAGGGGGATCACTTGAGGCCAGGAACTTGAGACAAGCCTGGCCAACATGACAAAACCCTGTTTCTACAAAAAATACAAAACTTAGCTGGGCGTAGTGGTGCATACCTGCAATCTCAGCTACTTGGGAAGCTAAGGCAGGAGAATTGCTTGGCAGGTGGAGATTGCCGTTAGCCAACATCATACCACTGCACTCTAGCCTGGGTGACAAGAGTGAGACTCCATCTCAAAAACAAAAATAGTGCTTAAATCTGGGACTGGTACATAAAAAATTTTTGTAAACATTATATACAATTAATATAAGCATCAACTAAACTCATTTCTTATCTATTTTTTAATCTTATCTGAAAGCATGTTTTCAGATAAGTATTTTAATCTTTAAGTGTGAACTATTGTCAAATTCTATTAATATTCTGCAGTTTGAAGTATAAAAATCAGTCACTTAATATTTTTGGAACAAGTATATAGAGGGGAGAGTTCATAAACATTCCAGGAAGTTATTGTCAAAGTAATTGATAAATACAGGTTGGAGTTTGTAGGTTTATGTGGATGATAAATTAAGATTTGTGTCTGAGTTGTCTTTTGGAATGGTGACAAATGTGAAGATTAATTGGTGGAGGAAAGATGAGAGTACAAGGTATGAAAGTGAGATGACCTTAATTAATACAAGAATTCGTCTGAGTTCCCCGTGAAGGCAGCCTGTAGATGTCTCCAAACACACGTTGTGTTAACATTTAGAGCTCAGCTTTGTGCAAAGCAGCCATCACATTTAGAAATTACCAGCATCTCCCACAAAAGGGCTAAGGGCAAATCAAGGCAATCAGAGGAGGCCCAGACAGGGGGAGGAGAGTCCTCGAAAACACTCATGGCTGCCAAAGAAAAGGAGAAGGAAGAGAGGGAGTCGGGGTTTCCAAGGAAGAGCCTCAAGTGTGGATAAGAGGGCCAAGACACAGATTTGCTTGGTTTAGGCTATGCTAAGATAAAATATATTTTAATTGCAAGTTTGAGATTTAGATTTTAAAAATTCAGACACAAAATTTTAATTATAGAATTTTGTTGGCATATTAAAACATATGTAACAAATCAGTATAGTCCTTAATTTGGAAAGAAGATGTTAAAATTATTTAAATGTATTTATGGGCAGAGTAGTTTTTGAGCTTGTCTTCTCCTTTAAAAATCTTCCACAAAGGCCGAGCGAGGTGGCTCACGCCTGTAATCCCAGCGCTTTGGGAGGCCGATGTGAGCAGATCACGAAGTCAAGAGATAGAGACCATCCTGGTCAACATGGCGAAACCCCGTCTCTACTAAAAAAAAATACAAAAATCAGCTGGGTGTGGTGGCGCAGGCCTGTAGTCCCAGCTACTTGTGAGGCTGGGGCAGGAGAATTGCTTGAACCTGGGAGGTGGAGGTTACAGTGAGCAGAGATTGCACCACTGTATTCCAACCTGGCGCCTGGCAACAGAGCAAGACTCTGTCTCAAAAAAAAAAAAAAAAACTTCCACAAAAAGTGGCATTGTATATGTATATTTCAGTGACTTTCAGCATCTAAAGATCCTGAACTTTGTAAAGTGTATTAACCAGTTGTAAATAGAAAGCACTGCACAGCCCAAGAAATGGCAATTTTGGCCAGGAGCGGTGGCTCAAGCCTGTAATCCCAGCACTTTGGGAGACCGAGGTGGGCGGATCACGAGGTCAAGAGATTGAGACCATCCTGGCCAACATGGTGGAACCCTGTCTCTACTAAAAATACAAAAATTAGCTGGGCGTGGTGGCGTGCGCCTGTAGTCCCAGCTACTTGGGAGGCTGAGGCAGGAGAATTGCTTGAACCCGGGAGGCAGAGGTTGCAGTGAACTGAGATTGTGCCACTGCACTCCAGCCTGGTGCCTGGTGACAGAGTGAGACTCTCTCTCTCTCAAAAAAAAAGGCAATTTTATCATTGTAATTTATTAACCCACGAAAGGCTATAGGGTATACAATATGCATTTTATTGACAAAGTAAATACTTGGCATTTGTTTATCTCTTTGAGAAGTTCAAGCAAATTCGGATTTTCAGAATTTGATTCTATAAGAGGGTGATATTTTGAACTTTCACCAAGACTCCAGCTGAAAGAGCTAGAGATTTTGCAGCCACAGGGCCTAGGTGGAAGGAACAGTTACTCTAACTTACTTCACAAGACAGCTGAATATGTGCCTACTATTATTTTCATGGTGACAGCCTTGCTGCATATAAATGCTCCAGATGTAGCAGAATAAAGGAGTAGAAGAAGTAATATAATTTTAGAGCTAAAAGAGACAACTGAAGTGAATGGGGCAGGCCATATCATTTCAAACCAGAACACATCTGAGAGTGAGAGGAAATGCTATAATAACCTTAGGTCAACAGGTGTAGGCTGGATTGTTCTGGGATGCATGGTCATTTACCAAGAGGTCAACTGTCAACCTTGTCATATTACAGATTAGGAAACGAAGTCACAGTTCCACACTGTAACTTACTGAAGTCACACATTCCCTCGGGGACCAAGTTAGGAAAAAAGTCATCTCTTGATAAAGTGTGTGTTGTTTCTCCTATGCACTTACCTTCCTTTCCATCTACTCTTTTACATGTTTCTATGCTCACCTGGCAAGAGAGGCTAGATATGAAACTTTGCAAATCATAATGGGAGAACTATGAGAACAAAGGTAAATTCTTACCCTTCAGCTTGTATTTGGAAGTTGATCCTTTCTTGCTCTTCTCCCTGCACACATGCAGAAGTAATAGGAATGGAATGAAAGAAAGAACCTTAGGCATACATTAGTGAACCGCTGGTTAGCCAAACCTCAATGTTTCAAGGACTGTGTTACTTTATCTGCTTTAGTGTTACTGCTCTCTGAAGCCTTATATGAGTTCCCTTTTATTGTTCGTTTCCACTCTTTCTTTCCTTATATTAGCAACCTGGTGAACTTGCATAGATGTTGATGGAGTCTTTTTACATGTCTTTTGTATTTATCCTCATGTTTTATAGAACTACTATATAAGCAAAATGTCCAGGTTCTACTTAATCCTTTCCCTCTTTCTTTGTACCTGTTCTAACATACGAACTCTGGAACAGATCATATCTACAGGGAGATTTGCAAACATGCATTATCTGCGTGTAATAACTCTAGTACTTACGGTGCTGAAATTTAGGGGTTCCAGAGGGGGCCATTAGTGGACCAAGCCCAGCCCAAGAGCGGGATGTCGGCGGTGCTTTGTGAACCATCAAGCACCACAAGCTCTGATTCCATATGTTAGGAATCATATTAAAACATTAGTTTTTTTTTAAGCCCTTCAGACTGTAGGCATGACTGTGGGTGTTATTGGACCATGTGCCAGGACATCTGTAGTTTCTAGCAGATGATAAAACATGTAGGAAACATTTGATTTTACTTGTCCATACTTTATAAAAGGCAAAAAGATCTGAACCTATTAAGGACTTGTGCTTTTTAAATAATAAAATTGGTTTATTAAAATGAACTTTATAAAATTCCTCTGAGTATAATTATTTTGTACATTTTAAAATAAAAAATCTGTTATTTTAAATTTGTGACCTAAAATAATGGGTTTTATCCCAAAATGACAACTACACACAGGGAACTGAAAGGTGAGGGTGTAGGAACCTGCATTAAATGAACTCTCACCACATGCCAAGCATGGTATTATGTGACTTACAGGCCTTAAAACATTAATCCTTATAGCAAAATACCTGTTATCATGACCATATTCTAGATGAGGAAGCTGAGACTCACAAAGTTTGAGTATATTATCCAAGACCACACTGTTAATAGATGGTAGAACCTGGGGCTACACGCTATGCTCCCTTACCTAAGTGGCAGGCAAAGGCGATGTAGTTCAAGCAACGTCAAGCAGCTTAAGCAGAGATTCATATCATCAATGGACTGGACTTCCCGGTAATAAAGAAAACTAGCTAGTTTTTAGAGGTATTCAGGGGAATCAAAACCATTAATGAAAACCAATCACTGCTTTTTTTCTCCCCTGGCCACACAGTCACAGGGAAAAGCAGTCTGATCATTTCACAGCAGTCTGAGGCCTCTCTGTATGTGGCTTTCTGTGTGGTGATAAGATTTGAAACCACTGTTTTCTCTTTCAGTGGTATATTAACATATTTGGCAAATCTCTTCCAATTGGCAGCCATAGTGGGCTGTCCTTGGTCCCATTTCAGCAGTTCAGGTGTTTGGTGCAGAGCTCATATTAAAAATCAACTGTAAGATTTGGTGACAGTGTATATATCCTTATTCATATATCATAGCAATAGAAAAATATTCATATAGACTGAAACTTTGTTTTAATAGTTTATCTTTAAAAGCTCCTGTCCCTGTGGTTTTTCTACTGAAGAAGAATGGTTTGGATACGTAGTATTTAATATACTATCCACACAGTGAATGGTCTCCCTCTGTGGGAGAGGTTGCTAGTGTTCACTTATTCCTTCTTTTCTTCCCTGGACCTGCAGGAGACCTCATTCTCCTGCCCATGCAGTGGTATGAGGCCAGTGACCACTTCCTGCCAATGAAATGAGAGCAGAAAGGAAGTACATGTGTTCCCTGCTTGCATGTCACTTGCCCTGATGTCCTATTTCCCTCAGGATAAGTACCAAACTCTGATCACGGATTAAATGTTTGCTCACTGTCTGCCTGCCTCTACCCCTTCAGCCCTCCTCTAATTATTTCCTGCTTTGCTTTCTGTCTCAGCCATCCTGAGCCTTTCTGACATCATTAGCTCTTTCTCATTCCCGATCTTTGTTCAAGTGATAGCAACATCCTCCAGGTCGTCCCCCCTGACTTGGAAAGAAGGGTTTAGGTGCTCTTTCTATGTACTTCTGTAGTGCTCTACATATTCCTAATTATCACACTTACCACATTTTACTGACGTTTCCTCCTTTCTTCTCTATGTTCCCCTTCTGAGTTCTATGCTTCTTGAGGGCAGATACTGATGTGTCTTTATTTATTTAATATTTATTTCCAACCCTTAGTATTTACCTTCCCTCTAAAATAGTTCCTCTTAGTTTTACTCATAATCCCTCATTACCCCCTTTGTTTAGAAAAAAAAAATACTACAAAGCATCTTTGAGTCCTCTTTTTTGTTTCCTTCCATATCTCATCCATTAGCAAGTCTTTTAATGGTTGTATCTCCCAAATTATGCATCCATCCACTTCACTCCTTTTTCACTGCTATCATGTAAGTTCAATTTCTTTTTTAGATCAGGAGAATATCATTCAAACTGGACTCCCCACGACCTTTCTGAGAGCTGGCCACTGCCTACTCCTCTGACCTCATCTCACCCATTGTCAACACTTCTAGTGTGATCTACAGGTTTGTGTTTAATGTGCTACATGCACATCCCTGTGTGACACTGCAGACTGTTTGGGGCCCAGGAGAAAAGGCAAATGCAGTGATACACCGTCTTTGCTCCTGCTTTGTTTCTTTCGCCATATGAGTACACTGCTGGTTGTACTCAGTTTTGCAGCTGTAGAGTTTTGTCAGCTAAAGAGAAGAAGACTAAATTACTACATACTGGCTTGTGAATTAGGGGTGTCATTGTAACCAGAAAACATTACTGTTCTCCTAGAGTGGAAACCTCTTGCAGAGAGCTGGTGGGGAAGTAAGTGTACAGAGACAACTCACTGAAATTGAAGTTCTTTACTGACCATCTTTCAGTAACACAGATGGCACAAAAGAACAGCCTCGTTTAAAGGCTAGTAAAAAATGTAATTAGACTAGAACTCTTAAAACTGTATAAAAGTATCTGGACAAAAATGTGACAAAGGATTGAAAATTGGTATATATAATTTTTTTTTAAATCATGAAACAGGTTAAATTAGGATAGAAAATCTCTATAAAGTTATTTTAGTAGAGACTACCCTGAAATCGATGCTTAAAATAGAGATAAGACCTAAATTCTTAAAATAGGGATAGGACAAGAGAAGGTAATAAAAATAATAAGTTGGTAGAACTCAGGAAAGAGATGAGAGAAACAAACAGAAGTGTCTCACAAAATTAAAAATATAACAGAATTGACAAGAAAACTGAAAATTGGATACTGCTAAAAATTGGAGATATTAAACACATCTGAAGAAATTGAACAAAGTGAATGAAAAGAACATTGAGAAACAAAAGAAATAGGGAGAATGTGCTAGAAAGGCAAAGGAGATACCACACACATTATAGATATTCTTAACAGAAGGGAAAAATGGAACAAAAATATTAAAATCGATATGAGACTACAGCTTCTTGGAAATATTGTAGATTAGATACTCTGAATATTTCTTCCACTTAAAACAACTGAAAATTCTGGGCAAAATATAATTTTAAAAGTCTTTAAGATGTATCACTGAGTTGACAAGAAAATAAATTCACAAAGGCTGTAAGTAAAGAGAAAGCAGGAATACCGGGAGGCGAGGAAGTGCCCCAAGGATATCTGCTCTACTCTAAGTGACTCTGAGCTTCAGGTTGTTTGATTCGTTATTATTTTGACATAGTGAACCTAAAGAAAAGATGTAAAAATATCACAAAGAATCCCTAAATATCATTTTTCCAGAGACTCCTTTGCTAAGCATCCTAATAATGTTTTCTTTTTGTTTTGTTTTTGTTAAATAGAAAAGGATCCATCCTGGATTAAGCCTTATACTAGTTGTATGTCTCTCTGTCTCTTTCAATGTGTAACAACACCTCAGTGCTTAACTTTTATGACATTATTAGTTTTGCAGATTCTAGGCTAATCATTTTGTAGAATGTTTCTCAATTTGAGCTAGTCTTGTACTGTCTTACAGCCTCATGTTATGTATTTTTTAAAACTTTGTTTTTAGCTTTTTTTTCTCTGATTATAAAGGTAATATATCCTTTTAGAGCCAGGTTGTTTCTTCATCTGAATACCATTGAATCCTATTGAATGGTGCATGTCTATTTGTCCCATTATTGGTTGTGTTATATATGATGACTTAAGAAAGGCGAAACCTGCCAGGCTTCTCCATTGTAGAGTTACTCCCTTGCACCTCTCCCTTTTTAATAATTATTTTGTGGTGAGATACTTCAAGACTATGCAAAATCCTGTGTCTTACATAACTTTAACCAACTAATTTTTAGTATCAATTAATGTTTCTTGCTTGAATTAACTACCACTAGTATCGTTATCAAATGGTGATTTTTAAAAATAATGCTATCATTTTTTCAACATTTGTTAGTTGGTGTCTATTGATTCAGAAGTTTGTTTTCTCTATACTTAATTAATTTGTATTAGTTTGGGCTTCTGAGCTCCTATTTTATTAGGTGGGAAATAATATATTATTACCACTATTTGTTTTGATGCTTTTATTTTCCCTGATTTAGCCAATGGGAAATTCCTTCAAGTTGCCTTCTGAGTTCTTTGGCCATGTCTCCATTATTTGTATATGTCTTTACTGCCTTTCCCTTCCTGTGCACAAGCCCCTGATTAACGTATTATTCCAAGGACCCTTAGTTCCATTTAGTGGAGAAAGGTATTCAGAAAGCAGTATCTGGGTAGGAGCTGTGCACGGTGCTACTGGGGTGTCATTTCTCTCATGCTCTCAGTGGACAGATTAGGGAATATATGCAAGCATATCTGTGCGCACACACACATTCACAAAAGATACACTCACATTTATTATTTTACCTAGATATCTGCAAAAAACCATGAATTCATACTGATATCTCCAATTCTAGTCTAACAACAAAAGATTTACTCTAACTTTTCCCTTGTTAGAATTATTCCCTCTGGTCTAATAAGAAAATTGGTTCCCATTGGCTCAGTCTCCCTGCGTGTGGCCAATGTTCACACTCTGCTGGTGGTTAATCCACCCCCACCCACTTAGGAGTCTGCCTCTCTAGTACACCACCAAGTTCAGGACTTTTCAATGGCTTTTTGACGAAGGAAAGAAGTCACTATATGTTTAAAAAGAGAAAGGAAGGAAAGGGGAAGATAATTGAATCCCAATTTTCAAAGTTCCATAGGTCTTGATATCCAGGGATAAAGTCTAGGACCTTCTCAACATGAAGAATACAGTAGCAGTATGTGAGAGGCTAAATGCTAAGAATTTTCTAGAATTTTGGAAGAATATCAATCATTTGACTAAAGAAATGCAAGAATAAAATACAAAAGTATGCAGGATAAACAAAGAGAAATTATAATTTAGATGAGTGAGAGTGAACAATAGAATGCCAAAGGCAAAACTAAGATGTTAACAGCGAAAGCTGCTGAACTGGAATGTCAAAGACCCACACTTGAATGTGATGGAGGATGAGTAATGACCCTGCCACACAGAGGAAGGCATAACACTGCCAGAGACTGGGAGAAGAAAATATCTCCCCTGATTATTTGTAACACAACTTAATCCCCTCAAAGATTTACTGCCTGGATTCATGTGATCTGTTTGTTCCAAAAATATATCGAGCATAACCACTTTGAATCCTGTGAGAAATTTGTAAGCATATCATTGAATATTTTTGACCACATAGACAGAGAGACAGAAAATGTAAAAGACAGAGTAAGAGAAAAAAGGAATAGTGAGAAGGTAATTTTCTAAAATATATTTAATTAGAAGTCTAGAAGAAATCAGAGAGACTGAGAAAAGAGCAATAATTGAGAGGCTAAATACTAAGGATTTTCTAGAATTCTGGAAAGATACTAATCCTTTGACTAAAGAAATACAAGAATAAAATACAACATTCAGCAGGATAAATAAAAAGAAACTCTAATTTAGATGAGTCAGAGCGGACTATAGAATGCTAAAGACAAGAACAAGATGTTAACAGCAGACAGGAAAAATGATTACCACAAAGATGTGACAATTTGATTGATGATTGACTTCTTAAAAGCCTTAGCCAGAAGACAAGTAAGTATCTTCAAAATACTGAAGAAAATAACTCTTATCCTAAACTGTACATCTGGTGAAAATATTGTTTAAGAGTATTGGTAAAATAAAGACAATTCCAGACAACAATAACTCAGAGCATTTATCAGTAAGTTCACACTAGAGTATATTCCACAAAATATACTTAAAGCAGAAGAAGAATTATCTTACAGGTAAGCTCTAAGAGGTGAGAATTGATAAATCAGTTATAAGTAATTGTGTGATACAGGTCTAAACATTTGTTGTGAAAAAAATTGATGAGTATAATTGAAGTTTTCTGGATCACATATGGATGTAGAAAATGTAGAACTCTGAGAGGTGAAAAGAATAGTGAGATATAGCTGATTATATATCATTCAATCTGGACTGGTGGAATGGATATAACAAGATCTAAGATTCTGTATCCCATTACTGGGTATATACCCAAAGGATTATAAATTATTCTATAAACACATGCATATGTATGTTTATTGAGGCACTGTTTACAATAGGAAACACTTGGAACCAACTCAAATGCCCATCAATAATAGACTGGATAAAGAAAATGTGGCAGGCACATATGCACCATGGAATACTATGCAGCCATAGAAAAGGATGAGTTCCCTTTGCAGGGACATGAATGAAGCTGGAAACCATAATTCTAAGCAAACTGATGCAAGAACAGAAAACCAGACACTGCATGTTCTCACTCATAAGTGGGTGTTGAACAATGAGAACACATGGGCACAAGGAGGGGAACATCACACACTGAGGTCTGTTCAGGGGGTGGGGAGCTAGGTGAGGGATAGCAGGGAGTGAAGGGATTGGGGAGGGATAACATTAGGAGAAATACCTGCACGTTCTGCACATGTACTCCAGAACTTAAAGTATAATTAAAAAGTAAATTGGAGAAAACCCCCAAAATGTCAAAAAAATCTCCAAAATGTAACTAATTTTCCATTTTTAATTTTTTCCATAATTAAAAAATAATTTCCCTTAAAGAGAAGGAAGTAAGATGCTATAAAACAATACCATATGAGTTAGTAGGGGCTATCAAAATTCAAGTGTTCTGAGATCCTTATATTGCTTTGGTGGAGAGAAAGCGTCTTTATTAACGTGACCCTTGATCTAGATTGAGTTATGCATGAAATAATTCGAAGAATTAGCAGTAAAGAATTAGCCTAATTCAGAAACAAATAGAGGGGATAAATAGATTCAGAATGAGAAGACAAAATATTCCTATCAAAAGAAGGCAAGCTACGAGGAAAAAAAAAAAACACAGGAAAATTGAGACAATGAGAAAATGCAAATAGGAAAGAAAAAAGCCAAAACTTATGGCAACCAAAATAAAGGTAAATGGAATATACTCTCCAATTAAAATGCAATGATTATAAGCATACATTTTAAAGTTCGATTTTGTGATATTTATAAGGGATTTGGTTAAAATAAAAGGACAGTCAAATTTAGAAAGAAAAAGGAAATCAAAAGAAAGTAAATGATGCTGAATTAATAGGCAAAATAGACCTTAAGGTAAAAATAAATTTTAAAGGCAAGTTTTTTCTTTTTTAATTGCATTTTAGGTTTTGGGGTACATGTTAAAGGCAAGTTTTTAAAAAGATAAGATTATTCTTTATGGAGTCACCCCATAATGAAAAAAAAAGTCTTTGATTTACTTGAAATAAAGAACAATCTTAAACTGGAATTGATTGTACTGCAAAGAGAAATGGAAAAATCTATAATCAAAAGGGAGAATACATCATACCTCTTTCAGTTCCTAGTAAAAGAAACAGTAAAAAACCAAAAATCAGTTAAGTACATGGTAGATTTTGAACAGTAATTAAGAAACTAGATCAATGACAAAACATTGCATTGAGCAGTTGGAGAATATACCTAATATCTACCTGTAAGCAAAATATTTAAATGCTAGCTCATAAAGAAAGATGTTACTATTAGCTACTGGTGAGAAAGGGTTAAAACTGAAAGATTTTTGGGAGATTTAAATAAAACACCTTAGACAAAAGCTTATTCCTGTCTTTGCGTTTTTTTTTTTAAATTTTGTTCCAACACTTTCAGTCTTTATAGATATTGAAATTGTCTTTATTTGAAGGGAAAAACTGCTGAGTGCTTTTGTTTTCCTCATTCTGTGTGTAATTGTGTTTCCATTTCTCATGGGCTGGTCAAGTAGTGGAAAGTGTACCTACAAGCAAAGCAGACTGAAAATTCCCATCCAGATGTATCATCAGACAGACATTAACAAGACAGGCATTAACAAGAGTTTATCGTTTTGTCTGGGGTGCGGCAAATGTTTATAGATAAAATATTTCTTGAAAATGTTCACATGGACATTCAGTCTCCAATGATATGCTGAATTACTACATTTTTTGAAAATTTTCTTTTTGTCTTGTCATGCCCACTTTTTGTTAGGGCTTGTGAGAATGGTCATATGACAATTCCATATAGATATTTTAACCAAAAAATAGTAACTTGTTTAACTTTTGACACATGTTGTATTTGTATGTGGTTCAAGGAGAGAGAGAGGGGGGAGAGAGAGTGTGTGCATGTTTCTTCTCTTATTCAGAGAAACGATGGATGCTTACATAGCAATGTAGTGTATTTCATCTTTTATATCAATATATAAAAGCTTCTGTCAGATCCAGGCAACTTCTGTTTCTACTCTCAAAACATATTTTGCCTACCAAAATACAGCTTAGCCACTGCAGTTCACTGCTGGGAAACATGGTTCCTGTGAAAAGAAAGAAATGAGATATAGTTAAGGGTTAAAGAGTCTAACTTCTTTTTCTCTGTAAAGCTTCAAGATCCCCTATCTGTTGTTTTCCTGAACAAGTTCCTATCTTTTAAAATTGATATAATACAGTCCCATTTCCTAGTATCATTCTCCAGTTAACCTTAGAAAGGATTTCTGGATCTTGTGTGTTTGTCTGGAATACAAGGGACAAGAGTTTTTCTCAGGCAACTGAATGTAAAACAGTTGAACATAAGCTACCCTCTTCACTAAGATGTCATGGTCACATGAGCAGAAGCCTCAAAGCTGACTCAGAACAGGTATTCTAATGACTGACTATCCAGGCAACTAAATTCCCACTATTAAGTTGCAAGGTTGTAGCACAAGTTTGCAGTTAACTCAGCGCTTCATAGGTGCACTCTGCTTCAGAAAAATCTGTGTGATTGGAAAGTTGTCTATGTACATGCATTTTGTTTTTGTTTTTCAATCTTTATCAGAGGATCTGATGTTAAATGCATACCCAAATGGCTTCTTTAGTAATGTGAAAGCTGATCATACGAATTGAGTCATTTTTGTTATACCCAACTAAAACTGAGTTCAGAGGCCAGGAGGGGAAAGCCCTCAGGGCATATATCATTGCTCCAAGAATTAATTCTATGTAACTCTGGCTGCTGAAACTGCCTGTTGTAACCTGAAACCAGTTTTATCTAACAGCTACTGAAACAGGAGTTTTACCCATTGCCATCAGTTGGAGTTTGTTAGCTCCTTGAAACTTTACTGGTGACGATGAACTTTCTTGCAAAACAATATGTAACATTTCTCCTTTGTATAGGACCTTCAACCTTCTCTTTGTTCTTTGGACATACCACCTGGTTGTGTGTATGTCTCAAATTGCAATCCTCGCTTCCCGTATAAAATGATTTAAATTTTGAGATTTGAGATATTATATTTGACTTCAATGGTAGAAACATCAGTGATGATGTACAGAGGTCGGTTTCTAAGACTTGTATGTGCATACATGCCACCTGAAGGCTCTCATTGAATACAAATTCTAATTCAGGATGTTTCTGGTGAGGCCAGAGATTCTGCATTTTTTTTTTTTTTTTTTGAGACGGAGTTTCGCTCTTGTTACCCAGGCTGGAGTGCAATGGCGCGATCTCGGCTCACCGCAACCTCCGCCTCCTGGGTCCAGGCAATTCTCCTGTCTCAGCCTTCTGCGTAGCTGGGATTA
>CAUYOR010185256.1:0-40035 GCA_963573925.1 Callimico goeldii | reverse complement strand
AAACCAGAAGCTTGAGACCAGCCTGAACAACGTGTGAAACCCTCTACAAAATGTCTGTACTAAAAATACAAAAATTAGCCAGGTGTGGTGGTATATACCTGTAATCCCAGCTACTCAGGAGGCTAAGGCGCAAGAATTGCTTGAACCCAGGAGGTGGAGGTTGCAGTGAGCCAAGACTGCACCACTGCATTCCAGCCTGGTGACAGAGCAAGACTCTGTTTCAAAAGAAAAAAAAGAAGAAGAAGAAGAAGAAAAGAAGTATTAGAGGGCCTGGTGGAATAGAAGAGCAACATAGAGGAACCTTGTCTCTAAATAATCTCTAAAATAATCAAAAATTAGCTGGGCGTGTTGGTGCATACCTGTAGTCCCAGCTACTTGGGAAGCTGAGGCAGGGGAATTGCTTGAGCCCAGGAAGTTGAGGCTTCAGTGTGCTGTGATCGTGCCACAGCACTCAACTTGAGCAACAGAGACCCTGTCTGAAACAAACAAACATGCATGTACCTTGGATTCAATAAAAGAAAACAATCACGCAGATGGTCCAGGAAGCATATTTAAGGGTGTTTTCACATTCTTACCTAATTAAAAAGGCAGAACATCTAAATTATTTTTTTAAAGCGCTGGCCAAATATAGTAAATTTGTGCAAGAGAATACTTTTCAGTATTAGTACTGATATAAATGCATATTGATTCATTGAAAGTTCACCATACATTGTATAATCTTGGTTCATTGGAAAATATGTGTTAGGACAACTTTTGCTCAGGCTCTGCCTAGGTTCTCGGAATGTGGAGTGATTTTAATTGCTCTATGTCTTCAATGCTCAGGAGATAAAAGCCCCTTGATGCACACCTGGGTGTGGTCAGACCCCTTGGCTCCTCATCCACTATACTTCTGATGCAGGCACACCCTGATAACAATCAGAGATAAACTCAGAGTTTATCCTGTCTTAGAAAGATATCAAGTGCTCCCCTCCAACTGTCTTACCTACCCCTTCAACCTCCCCTTCCACGCCCATAAGATCCATGAGATTATGCACATAATAAAGGGCTTGGGGCCCGGAGCTCAGGGTCAACAAATTCCCCTGCTTGGGTTGGTCCCCTGGACCCAGGCTGTAAATTCTACTCTTGTGTCTCTGCCTTTGTTTCCTTTTCTCAATCCCTCATCACCCCTGGGACTCAGGGCACTCATGTACAGGGTGGGGCTGGTACTCAACACAGATAGCCAAATCATGCATCAACTCCCATTCACACTTGCAGCAAAGAGAATGAAATACCTAGGAATACAATTTACAAGGGATGTGAAGGACCTCTTCAAGGAGAACTACAAACCACTGCTCAAGCAAATAAGAGAGGACACAAACAAATGGAAAAATATTCCATGCTCACCAATAGGAAGAATTAACACTGTGAAAATGGCCATACTGCCCAAAGTAATTTATAGATTCAGTGCTATACTCATCAAGCTACCATTGACTTTCTTCACAGAATTAGGAAAAACGACTTTAAATTTCATATGAAATTAAAAAAAGGGCCAGGATAGCCAAGATAATCATAAGTAAAAAGAATAAAGCTGGAGGCATCATGCTACCTGACTTCAAACTGTACTACAAGGCTACAGTAACCAAAAGAGCATGGTACTGGTACCAAAACAGATACATAGACAAATGGAACAGAACAGAGGCCTTGGAAATGCCGCACATCTACAAGCATCTGATCTTTGATAAATCTGACAAAAACAAGCAATGGGGAGAGGATTCCCTATTAAATAAATGGTGTTGGGAAAACTGGCTAGCCATATGCCGAAAACTGAAACTGGACCCCTTCCTTACACCTTATATAAAAATTAACTCAAAACGGATTAAAGACTTAAATGTAAGACCTAAAACCATAAAAACCCTAGAAGAAAACCTAGACAATATCATTCTGGACATAGGTATGGGCAAAGACTTCATGACTAAAACACCAAAAGCAAGGACAACAAAAGCCAAAATTGACCAATGGGATTTAATTAAACTGAAGAGCTTCTGCACAGCAAAATAAACTTTTATCAGAGTGAATGGGCAACCTACAGAATGGGAGAAAAATTTTGCAATTTATCCATCTGACAAACGGCTAATCTCCAGAATCTACAAGGAACTTAAACAAATTTACAAGAAAAAAACAAACGACCCCATCAAAAAGTGGGAGAAGGATATGAACAGACACTTCTCAAAAGAAGACATTTATGCGGCCCAACAAACATGAAAAAAAGCTCATCAACACTGGTCATTAGAGAAATGCAAATCAAAACCACATTGAGATACCATCAGTTAGAATGGTGATCAGTTAGAATGGCCATCATTAAACAGACAGGAAACAAATGCTGGAGAATATGTGGAGAAACAGAAACAAATAAAAAAGTTAGGAAACAACAAATGCTGGAGAAGATGTGGAGAAATGGAACGCTTTTAAACTGTTGGTGGGAGTGTAAATTAGTTCAACCATTGTGGAAGACAGTGTGATGATTCCTCAAGGGATCTAGAACCAGAAATACCATTTGACTCAGCAATCCCATTACTGGATATTTACCCAAAGGATTATAAATCATTCTACTATAAAGATGCATGCACACTTATGTTTATTGCAGCACTATTCACAATAGCAAAGACTTGGAACCAACCCGAATGCTCATCAATGATAGATTGGATAAAGAAAATGTGGCACATATACACCAGGACTACTATGCAGCCATAAAAAGGAATGAGTTCATGTCCTTTTTAAGGACATGGATGAAGCTGGAAACCATCATTTCCAGCAAAAACTAACAGGAACAGAAACAGAACAGAAAACCAAACACTACATGTTCTCACTCATAAGTGGGAGTTGAACAATGAGAACACATGGACACAGGGAGGGGAACATCAGACACTGGGGCCTGTTGGCAGGGAGCTAGAGGAGGGATAGCGTTAAGAGAAATACCTAATTTAGATGACGGGTTGATGGGTGCAGCAAACCACCATGGCACGTGTATACCTATGTAATAAACCTGCACATTCTGCACATGTATCCCAGAACTTAAAGTACAATATTAATGAAAAGGAATGAGATAATTTCTTTTGCTAGAACATGGTTGGAGCTGGAGGCCATTATCCTAATCAAACTAACACAGAAAACCAAATACCACATGTTCTCACTTATAAGTGGGAACTAAACACTGAGTACACATGGACACAGAGAAGGGAACAATAAATACCAGGGCCTACTTGAGGGTGAAGGGTGGGAGGAGGGTGAGGGTCTGAAAAACGACCTGTTGAGTACTATGCTTATTACCTGGGTGAGGAAATAATCTGTACACCAAATGCCCGAACATACAGTTTACCTGCACAAGGACCCCTGAACCTAAAATAAATGTTGGAAATAAAAAGTAAATAAAATCAGCAATAGGGAAATGGAAAAAAAATTGCAGAGGACTTGAATAGACATTTCTCTAAAGATGCTATACAAATGGCCAATAAGTACGTGAAAAGATGCTCAACATTACTAATCAATAAAGAAATGCAAATAAAAACCACAATGAAATATCACCTTGCACCATTAGCATGGCTATCAAAAAACAGAAAATAACAGGTGTTAGTGAGGATGTGGAGAAATTAGAGCCCTCATTCACTGTTAGTGGGATTGTAAAATAGTGCATCTGCTATGGGAAACGGATGGAAGTTCCTAAAAAAACTAAAAATAGAATGATCCAGTAATTGCACTATTGGGTATATATTCAAAAAGATTGAAAGAGGAGTCTTGAAAAGATATTTACACACCCATGTTCATAACAACATTATACACTATTCCAGGAGGTGGAAGCAACCCAAATGTTCATTGACAGATGAGTAGATAAACAAAATGTGGTACACACACACACACACAAATATTATTCACATGCTACAACATGGATGAACATTGAGGACATTATACTAAAATAAGCCAGTAACAAAAACACAAATACTGTATGATTCCACTTATATGAAATAACTAAAGTAATGTAATTTATAGAGACAGAAAGTAGAATGGTGGCTACCAGGGGCTGGGAAAAGGAGGGAAAGGTGAGTTGTTGTCTAATGGGTATAGAGTTTCAGAACTGCAAGATGAAAAAGTTTTGGAGAGCTGTTTTTCTGTTTTATAACAATGTAAAAAAAAATGAAACAGTACTGGATGTAAAGTTAAAAATAGTTACACTGGTAAATTTAATGTCCTATATACATCTTTTTTTTTTTTTTGAGATGGAATTTCACTCTTGTCACCCATGCTGGAGTGCAATGGTGTGATCTTGGCTTGCTGCAACTTCTGCCTCCTGGGTTCAAGCGATTCTCCTGCCTCAGCCTCCCGACTAACTGGGGTTACAGGTGCTTGCCACCACACCTGGCTAATTTTTTGTATTTTCAGTAGAGACGGGGTTACATCATGTTGCCCAAGCTGGTCTCAAACTCCTCACCTCAGGTGATCCACCTGCTTCCACCTCCCAAGGTGCTGGGATTACGGGCGCGAGCCACCGTACTCAGCCTGGTTTTCTCCTTGTCCTCTCAGCCCCTGCTAGGCAGCATATGGAAGTGTCTACCATGCAGTCATTGTGTGACCCTTGTTACTCATCCTTTCTAAGCTTCAGGTTGCCATAAGTTAAATGGACTCTATTTTAGTAGCTACCAAATAGAACTCCTGGGAAAACCAAATGAGATACAGTGAGGTGTGTAGTCAGACCTCAGTAAATGGTAGATGTAACTAAGCTGGAAAATTGATTGAGAAATACAGGTAGTGGGAGTTCAGAGTGAAGACGTATTGGAGAACTACTGTCTTCAGTAGAACGTCTCCCCCTAAAGTATTCCTTACATAATCAATAGCTCTGGGAAGCTCCACCGTCATGATTTCACTGTGTCTGCTACCAAAGGCAGTGTTATCCATTTCCTTGCCATACTCAACCAGTGAGCTCGGGATTGCCACAGAACAAGAACATGGGGAGAGAAAAAAATCAGTACTGTATGCTAGGCCAGGCCTTCCCAACATTTCACTCAGGCTCCTTGAGAAACTGCAGACGTTCACCTCCCAGCCCTACTAGCTGGATGACCTGGGACAAATGAAATATTACAAACACATTTATTCCCAGCCCAAATCCAAAAGCTAATCTTCACCCCAGTTTGGTAATTAGTAGGTGACAGTTTGGAGATTTGAGACTTGCAGATGTGAAAAGTCCGGGATTGGAGGCCAAGATCGTGATTTCTGGTCCTGGATTCTCAATCACATCCATATTTCTCACTCAAGAGAGTGTCAGCCAGAGAGCAGGGGGGCCTGAGCCTTCCTTCTCAGCTTCAGCATCAGTCAATGAGTATTCAATGGGCCACTGCAGGGTGCTCGCTACCCCGTGCTAGGTCCTTTGAGTGATCCTTGAAGATTTACACAGTAGAAAAAGAAAACATTACACTAGAAGCAAAGATAATTAGAGCCAGTAGGACTAATCTGGTGAGTAGAGGCCATGGTGTGTCGGAGCCAGCTCTTACAGACTTCCTGAGAGCCGATGGTTAATGCTTCAGAAATTTTGCAAGCCGCTTGTTAAATTATCAGTAGCTTGAAATCAGTCATGAGGGGAGAATTTTCACCAGGGCAATTGGCAGGCATTACAAATCAAGGTTTCTCCCCAGCCCTCCAGAACTGGTTTACCAGCACTTCAACAAGGAGTTCCCAAAACAGAAAGCTTTAAGGCCAGCTAGGGGAGTGGGTTTGCATGGAGGCTATGGAATCACATAGACCTGGTTAAAATCCCAGCTGGATGGCCTGGGACTAATTACTTAACCCCTCTGAGCCTGTTTTCTCTGTGTGTATAGAGCTCGCATGTATTCAATGCTTACTATTTTTCACATACTATTCTCAAGATTTGTACGTATTAATGCATTGATTCCATGAAACAACCCTGTGAAGAAGAAATTATTATTATCCCCATTCTATAAATGAAGAAAATCAAGCCCAAGAGAGATTAAGGAACTCCACCAATATCACACAGCTAGTCAGTGGCAGAGCTGGGATACAAAGACAGGCATCTTTCCCCAGAGCCTGCCTGCCCTCTCACCTTCTTGCTCTGCACTGCACTATACAGGAGCCACTGGCTGCATGGAGCTAGCAGGTACTGGAAACAGAGCCGGTGTGAACTGAGAAGTGCCGTAAGTGTGAAATACACATTAGATTTCAAAGACCTCATGTAAAAAAATGTATAAAGTATCTTGCTAATACTATTCACTTACTTGTAGAAATGATAATATCTTGACTATACTGAATTAAAGGAAATATGTCATTACTATTCTTTGCATTCGTTTCTTTTTACTTTTTTTAAATTTTTTTTGAAACAGAGTTTCGCTCTTGTTGCCCAAGCTGGAGTACGGTGGCACAGTCTTGGCTGGCTGCAACCTTCACCTCAAGAGACTCTCCTGTCTCAGCCTCCTGAGTAGCTGGAATTTCAAGTGTGCACCACCATGCTTGGCTAATTTTTAGGAGAGACGAGGTTTTGCCATGTTGTCCAGGCTGGTCATGAACTCCTGACCGCAGGTAATCTGCCGGCCTTTGCCTCCCAAAATGCTGGGATTACAGACATGAGACACTGCGCCCAGCCTCTTTTTACTTTTTTTTTTAATATGACTAGTAGAAAATGTTGGCCTGGGAGTGGTGGCTCACACCTGTAATCCCAGCACTTTGAAAGGCCAAGGCAGGAGGATCACCTGAGGTCAGGAGTTCAAGACCAGCCTGGCCAACATGATGAAACCCCATCTCTACTAAAAATACAAAAAATTAGCCAGGTGTGGTGGCACACACCTGTAATCCCAGCTACTCAGGAGGCTGAGGCAGGAGAATCACTTGAACCAGGAGGTGGAGGTTGTGGTGAGCCAAGATCACGCCATTGCACCCCAGCCTGGGTGACAGAGTGAGACTCCGTCTCAAAAAGAAAAAGAAAAAAAATGTTAAGTGACATTTGCAATTCACATTACATTTCTGTTGGAGAGTGCTACTGGCTAGTGCCCTAACCTCCTAGCTCAGTGCATGCATTAAATCAGTTAATACAAGGAGGGCATTTAGCACTCTGCCCGAAACAAATTAAGCACCTAATAGCTACTGTTAATATTAGTGAAAGTACTGGTTTTCAGATGTAGTCCATTATTTTTTTTTCCATTTTTATTTATTTATTTTTTTTAAGACGGGGTTTCACCATGTTGGTCAGGCTGGTCTTGAACTCCTGACCTCAGGTGATCCGCCCACCTTGGCCTCCAAAGTGCTTGGATTACAGGCATGAGTCACAATGCCTAGACCTTTTTTTTTTTTTTTAGAGAGAAAGGTTCTCACTGTCACCCAGGCTGGAGTAAAGTGTTGTTATCATAGCTCACTGCAGCCTTGAACGCCTGGGCTTAAACGATCCTCCGCCTCAGCCACCTGAGTAACTAGGACTACAAGCACATGCCACCATGCCCAGCTAATTTTTTCATTTTTTTTGTAGAGATGGGCTCTATTTTGCCTAGGTTGGTCTTGAACTTCTGGCCTCAAGCAATTCCCCCACCTTGGCCTCTCAAATTGTTGATTATAGGCATGAAGCACCATGCCTGGCTCCCAAATAACTCCTTATGACAGAGAAGAGAGGAGCTCTGATTGCAGAAGTGTAGAACTTGGAGGAGGCCGCTCAAGGAGCCCTTTAGCCCTCGGCACCACCTCAACCAACTGGAAAACCCACAGGATGATGTAATCTTTAAATGTCCTTCAAGCTTTAGCATTCCCTATCATTTCAGAGAAGTTGAGGAAGCAGTATGGGAAAGAATTAGGTGTCGATGGCAGTATATTACAATGATTATGGAAAAACATTCCCTTTTTGCTTAGGAAAATCAAAGTGGTTTGTTCCCAGGTCTAGGCACAGACCAGAAATGGGAGCATCGCAGATGTGAGTTGGGGGTCCCCTGTGGGCTCCTGGATCATTACCTATGCACCTTCACATGGACAATCAATGTACCATGTCACCTCTCCACTTCAGCTCAGTCACAACCTGCCAACTTCCCACCTATACAGGACCTGGGCAGACCACACACAGGCTCTTGGTGCCAATATCCCAGTCAAGCCCCAGGGCCAGGCAACAGTGACACTCAGCCCAGGCACCACAGTAATTTTGCTGTCCTGAAGGCAACTTTCGGCTCAATCAGCCCCGGTGTCTGCCAGGCAGGCTCCCAATTCTGCCTCCAGCCCTCGCCCCTGGCTCTGGTATCGTAAGTGTGGACAGGGAGAGCAGCCAACTCTTCGCCGGGCTCTCTAACAAGTTCCGCGGGTCTGTTTGTTAAAGAAAAATTCCAGTGGGTGCATCCAACACATGGAACTCAAGTACAAAAATTATATTTATCCACCCCACTGCCAAGGAGATCACATGCCCTGTGAGTCACTCCAGATGTGCTCAAAAACAGTCTCTCTCTGTGGAAGCCCAGTCCCCCAATCCCAGAGAGAGTCAAATGAAGAGAGGTACTGACTCCTGTCCCACCCAGGACGCAACCTTCAGCCTGCAGCCTTCTGAGGCAAAGTAGGCATTCCTGCACATCTGCAAAAGGAAGAGAGAGAAGCCCTTCATCATCTCACTGGGAAGAACAGCACAGGCATACCTGCAGCTACTGGGGTTCCATTGGGCTTGAGAATCAATTTTTCATCTTTTGAAGGACAAGATGCGTTGGAAGACATTGCTGCTTCTGCTGTTGTATTACAATGCTCAGGCTTCTGTGTGCCACAGGTGGAGCAGGGGTGAGTTGCTTTTTATTCATTTGTTTGTTTGATGCTCATTATTTTTTCTTAAATGCAATTCAAAATTTGGACGGAAGGACATTAGGAGCCCCGCACTCTTCCTTTATCTAATCTGTCAATTGCTTGATGCTTCTCGACGTGTTCCCACTTCTTAGAGGGTGATGGGAAAATGACACTGGAAAAATTCAAAGCCCCTGAGGGAACTAGGTCGAGACGGAGATCCCAGAGAGCACCCCCTTCTGGCATCCCAGAGAGAATGCATTTCTGCTTCATAGAAAGTAGAATTCATTTCTTCGAGTGCCCCCACCACCTGCAGCAGTTGGGCCAGATCATCTGAAGAGCAAGTGCCGAGGTCTGCTGCTAAAATGATGGAGTGATGGGGGCTGGGATGCCAAAGGCCTGCTCCCTGGAGGAACCAGAGCAGAGGCTCTGTAGGACATTGCCTCCTTACTGGGAAGGGATGCATCTCTGCAGCCAGGTAGAGGTGGGCAGGTGAGGAGAGCAATCTTTCTCCCTCTGTGCTCTGTGTGCATGCTCCGCTGCTCCCACCAGCCCCACTACCTCCTCACAAAGGAAGGGGGCTCAGCAAAGGCTGTTCTCTCATCACTGACTTCCCTCCCTTCATGATGTAGTTCCTCAGAGCTGGATGGCATCTTTTCTCCATTCCCCTGGGACTGGCTCTGCTTGGTAGACACCGGGAGCACTTCAGACCAGAGTTTATCACTGTTAGGAAAGGAGGGACCCACAGCACTGCCCACTCTTCACCAATATGAACGGAAATCTTTCCACTCTCTAAAGTCAACTGAGTTCATTCTCCTAGAAGGAACTGCAAGAAGAGGCTTCTTCAAGTCAGGCCAGTCAGTGTTTCCAGAGATGCACAATTGGAAGACAACTGGCATGGTGGCATGGACGCGCCTCCTGCTTGCTTCTCAACGACAGTGTCAGGGAAGGAAGGAGTGCCGGGAGTGGGGATAGAGCAGCACAAGAGAAGGATCTGGAATGGGAGGGAGGTAAAAGCCATGGTACTTATTTGGAGTTTTATTTCCTCATAGTTAACCTAATATCAGGTTAAGACTGATAATAGGGACTTACATCTCTAACAGGGATATAAGTCTTTTGATCTGGGCTGTGAAGTGATCATTGCCCAGAAACAAATAATATAGCATTCTCCGTTTTTCTCATAACATGTGCATACATGTGCACATACACACATGTACACCCCTCCCTTTTCTTTTTTTTTATTTTAATTTTTAATTTCTGTGGGTACCTAGTAGGTGTACATATTTTTGGGGCCCGTGAGATGTTTTGATACAGGCACGCAATGCATAATAATCTCATCACAGGAGATGGGGTGTCCATCACCACAAGCATTTAGCGTTTGTGTTACAAACAATCCAATGACACTCTTTTAATTATTTTTATTTTCTATTTTATTTATTTATTGAGATGGAGTCTCACTCTGTTGCCCAGGCTGGAGTGCAGTGGTGTGATCTTGACTCATTGCAACCTCTGCCTCCCAGGTTCAAGCCATTCTCATGCCTCAGCCTCTCAAGTAGCTAGAATTACAGGCATGCACCACCATGCCTAATTTTTATATTTTTAGTAGAGATGAGGTTTCACCTTATTGGCCAGACTGGTCTCGAACTCCTAACAACAACTGATTCGCTCACCTCAGCCTCCCAAAGTGCTGGGATTACAGGCGTGAGCTACCGCACCTGGTCCTCTTGTAGTTATTTTTAAATGTACAATTAAATTATTATCGACTATAGTCGCCCTGTTGTCACACCTCCCTCTTCATGATGTGCATAAACTTTGGGCTAGTATTTGGAAGTAAAGAGCAAAGAGATCTTGGAGTTGGGTTCTGTCACTCCGCTCTTTATCACACTGGGGATTTGCCTCTTACATGTGATGCCCACTCTTCCTAATGCACAGGATGTTAGAAAGCCAGAAGGAATCATCTGACTTGCAATATGGCTTGTAAACATGAGAACCACATCGCGAGCTACTCTGCAAGAGACCTGATTTAAGTTCCATCTCTGTTTGGCAGTGTGATCTCAGACAAGTCTCTCAACCTCTCTGAGCTTTAGTTCACTAACAGGTGATAGTAACATCCATCACATCAATAAAACTTACCCTCATAATGTTACTGTGAGGGTCATATTCAAAAATGTAGATGAAAATGTTTTGTAAATGACAAAGTACAATATAAATATTAGCTATTACCTACCAGTTTTTGAAAAATAAAAATTTTTCACTAAAGGAAGTCTGAGGCTCTTAACAGGGGAATCTACAGCAATATTCTGGGAGCAAGTCCTCTGGCCCATGTTCTTCCGCATCGGGAAAGGTCTGCCCCCAGTGAGGTCACGATCCACAGACTCAAAGCCAGCCTATCTTGAGGCCACAATGAGGCAGCAGATGTGAAGTGCTAGATTAATGGCTAGAGTCAGTGCTCAGAGTCAACAAATGATATGGAGGCCCTCCAACCATCATCAAATGTCTTCCACGTAGTGGATTTTTTTTTTTTTTCGTTTTTAACATTTTTTTCTAATTATAAAAGAAACACACAATTCTTGCCATCTTTTTTTTTAAGACAGAATAGGAGTTACACCCAAATGAATAACAGTTTTTCCAAATACATTATTCATTTCACCTTCATCCTCACCCCACCCTGACTCCAGCCCCAATTCAAAGTATTCCCTTTGGAAACAGTCTTAGGGCAATCTCTTCTGGGGATTTTCCTCTCCTACCCGCTGCCCTTCAGCCCCCAACCCCTTTACCACCCCACTTCCATCCCCCACCCTCCTGCTCCAATACATAGGAATGTAGACGTAAACCCACAGGCAATATACACCTTGCTGTCAGGACAGCCTTTCTCCTACCATCCTCCCGGCCTTTCTCTACGCGCTCTCTAGGATTCCACCCTGGGAGGCAGCTTTCCACGCCAGGATCCAGGATCGTCCGTTCCAGCCCCACCAGCTTGATTAAGACCAAATGACTCACCTGTGGCCAAGCCAGGAAAGCCACATCTAAACACACACACACACACACACACACACACACACAGGTGCCCCACATCCTAGCACATACCAGGTCCTGCCAGGGCACCGCTGGAACAGGGAGCACTAGCCAGACTTGAGAAAGAAATATGCATCTATTAATGAATCTGAATATCTATGCTTTCATTGAATACATGCAAATTATTTTTAGGTAGTTTAATAGAGCAGCCCTTCCATTTTTTGGTGGAACTTACGTGATTTTCAGGTGTCCATTTTAGGGTTGTGTGTGTCCTCAGTCACGAATGTTCCACGACGGAAGGGCCTGTGGTCAGTACTTAGTAAGTACTCACTGACTGCCGGGCATGGTGGTGCATGCTTGTAAATTCCAGTGACTCAGGGGACTGAGAGGACAGGAGTTCAAGACCAGCCTGGAAACACAGTGAGACCCCATCTCTTTAAAAAATTAAAGTTAAAAAAAAAAACAGCTGAGCATAGTAGCATATGCCTGTAGTCCCAGCCACTCGGAAGGTCAAGGTGGTAGGATCACTTCGGCCCAGGAGGTGAAGGATGCAGAGAGCTATGATTGCACCACCACACTCCAGCCTGGATGACAGAGCAAGACCCTGTGTTCGAAAAGAAAAGTATCTTAAGTATTCACTGCCCAAGTGCCCCATACACAGCCATCTCCTCGCTCCACAGTAACTCCATGAGGCAGGTGGCATTCTGACCACTTACAGGTAAGAAAACTGGAGGGCGAGGCAAGAAACAAAGTGCCCCAGTTCCCCCAGCTGCAAGGGCAGGGTTGGGTTTGATCCCCCAAGTCCATCAGCCATCAGAGTGTCCCATCCTCATTCATCTGCTCTCCATATTTCTCCATCCACCATGGGCTGCTCACCTGCTCCTGGCAGCTCCAGGTTCCCCCTGCATGGAGCTTTCCAGCAAGAGGAGCTGGCTGCCAGAGCTCTTTCAGAAGCTCTCGCAGAGGACCCCCACGCATAGGGCCAAGACCCTGTCTCTCAGAATAGTAGCATGTTTCCAGAGGGCTGGCCTGGGAGCCAAAAAGTAGATGACATCAGTCAGCTCTGGCAAAAGATCTTTTACAAACGAGAGTCTTTCCTTTCCACACCCACTGTCCTTTCCATCAAGTTGCTTCAACTGATTCATTAAAAATACAGTTGTAGTTTGGCTTGAGATGCTCTGCAGCTTGAATCCTTTCCAGCCAGCTCTTTGCCACAAATGCTACACACAGTTCGGTGGAAAGCGTGGTTAGCCTGAATACTGGGCTACTGAACATATTGGAGTGATGGGAAGAAAGAAGATGAAAGAGACTTTTAACCCAGATTACAAAAAGTCAAAGAGGAGGTCAGACTCCTAAACAAAGGCAGGCTACTCCACTGGAGTGCCTCTGGCTGTTTGTCAAGGCAAGAAAGCTTTGAAGGGCTAAGGTGCAGGGAGGTAGGGGACATCCCTCACTGAGATAAATTTTAAAAATAGCTTCTTCCAGGACCAAACAGGGACTCTTCAAGGATAAGGAGAGGGTATGGTGAAGATCGAAGTAAACATGTACTTGCTGATCATTAGCCAAGACTGAAAACTGCAAATAAACTCCAGATTCACCCTATTAGAGAAAGAAGGATTTGGGGCCGGTGCAGTGGCTCACACCTGTAATCCCAGCACTTTGAGGGCTAAGGTGGGTGGATCATGAGGTCAGGAGATCGAGACCAGCCTTACCAACATGGTGAAATCCTGTCTCTACTAAAAATACAAAAATAAGCTGGGCGTGGTGGCACGTGCCTATAATCCCAGCTACTCAGGAGGCTGAGGCAGGAGAATCACTTAAACCCGGGAGGCAGAGGTTACAATGAGCTGAACTCCTGCCACTGCACTCCAGCCTGGGTGACATAGCGCTACTCCGTCTAAAAAAAAAAAAAAAAAAGAAAAAGAAGGATTTTGAAAAGAATAGAGCTTAGTGATGAGGGCAGGTGATGTGTCCCTATGGGATTATTTATTCATTTGACAAGCAGGAAGGGGCATGATGCCAGGCACTGGGAATATAACAGTGAACCAAACAGACAGAATCCCATACCCTCTAGAGGGGGGAAACAGGCAGCAAATGTATTTATATCTTAACACAGGTGACTTGTTGGATGATAATAAAGTAGGGACAGAGGCTAGCGAGTACAGAGGGTTGTAATTTTAAATATAGTCATCACAAAGAGTGCTTTTCTCCAGCCACATTCAGGTGCAGTGGTGTGGGTGTGAAAAAGGTAGAGCCTGGATTGTGCTTTTGCTAAGCAATTGCAAAGGAACAATAAGGGGCCAGGCATGGTGGCTCACACCTATAATCCCAGCACTTTGGGAGGCTGAGGCAGGCAGATCACTTAAGGTCAGGAGTTCGAGATCAGCCTGGCCAACATGGTGAACAACCCCATCTCTACTGAAAAAAAAAAATACAAAATTAGTTGGGCATGGTGGCATGCACCTGTAGTCTCGGCTACTCAGGAGGCTGAGGCACAAGAATTGCTTGCACTTGGGAGCCAAGATTGCACCACTGCACTCCAGTGTGGGCAACAGAGCAAGACTCTTGTCTCCAATTTAAAAAAAGGAACAAGGAGGGAGAAAAGGATAATGGACGCAGGAGAGTGATCCTAAAAGTAGTCCTTTGACCTTGCATGTCACATTATTAGAAGTCAAGTCAGAGTTTTAAAAAGTATGTGTGATCCATTTAAGAATACGTTTTAGCTGAGCACAGTGGCTCACACCTGTAATCCCAGCACTTTGGGAGGCCAAGGCGGGCAGATCACAAGGTCAGGAGTTCGATACCAGCCTGGCCAAAACGGAGAAACCCCATCTCTACTGAAAATACAAAAATTAGCCAGGTGAGGTGGGAGGCACCTGTAATCCCAGCTACTCAGGAGGCTGAGGCAGGAGAATCGCTTGAACCAGGATGCGGAGGTTGCAGTAAGCTGAGATCATGCCATTACACTCCAGCCTGGGTAACAAGATCAAGACTCAGTCTCAAAAAAATATATATATTTTTTTTATATCAAATAAATGCATTAATTCATAACTACTATTTCTCCTTTCTATAGTTATTCAGAACTGAAGAATGCCCAGTCTCTGGGCTAAGGTACCTACAAAAAGATAGCACTGTTCACCTTATTAGTGAGATTGGGTTTTGGAAACTTGATCTGGATTTTTTTTTTTTTTGAGGCAGAGTCTCACTCTGTCACCCAGGAATGCAGTGCCATGATCCCAGGAATGCAGTGCCATGATCTCAGCTCACTGCAACCTCTGCCTTCCATGTTCAAGTGATTCTACTGCCTCAGCCTCCTGAGTAGCTGGAATTATAGGTGCCCACCACCACGCCGAGCTAATTTTCGTATTTTTAATAGAGGTGAGGTTTCACCATGTTGGCCAGGATGGTCTCCATCTCTTGACCCTATGATTCACCCGCCTCAGCCTCCCAAAGTGCTGGGATGAGCCACCACACCTTGCCGGAGATCTGGATTTTAATCCCAGCCCTATCTCAAATAAATTGGATGGCCTAGGACAATTTTCTTAACCTCCGAGTTTCTTCATCTATAAAATGGAAAGTTACTATTTACCTCACAAGGTACTTATGGACAGTACAAATGTGCACAGTGAGTGCCCGTAGCTATGACATTATTATATCTGAGCCCAACATGTTAAAAGCTTGAGTCTGAGGTCGAGAGGGATCTCTCAGCAGAAGACATGGACAGAACACGCTTTAACACATGAATCATGAACTCTGGATCCAGTTCCTGGACTAACTTAGTCCACGTGGCATGACCTTTAGCAAGTTCTATGCCGGTCGGTCCCATGTATCCTAGATGCTCATTTCTCCAGGGAGTCGAGAGGGAGCTGAGCAGCCCTTGGTTTCCCCACCCCGCCGCCAGCCTGTGCGGCCGACTTCCATGTAAGCAGACCATTGCGTCTCAGGGTCCCTAGGACAGACACAGCGAGTAGCCCTCATGGACATATTCACATCCTGAAGAAATGTACATCCTGGACAGTGGGCTGGGCAGGGAGCATGGAATGGAGAAGAAAGTAAACAGATGGGCTCAATTTTACACAAGCAAAAGATGCACAAAGTCCGTGCTTCTGACAAGCACATCTCAGTAGCCTTCTTGTCTGAGGTTTGGTGCTCAGGCAGCACCGGTGGCGGGGGTGGGGGGTGCCTTACCAGTCTCTGCTCTCCCCGCCCCGCTCTCAGAGGAGGTGCTGTTGCTAATGGGCATCCAGGGAGGAGCACTCAGACCTCCCTCCCACCAGCCTGGCAAAGGCCGGGCTGCCCGGAGCACTTTACTCACAGCTCACAGGGAGCAGGGAGCTGAACTTAAAGCGACTTCTGTAAGTTTGAAAGATGGGACAGAAGGGAAAGGAAGAAAAACCCAGCAAAGCCCTGAAAAACTCTCCAAGTCTGTTGTTTTGCTTCTTTTACTACCTAATGTTTTTTTAATCATTCCAAAATATATCCTGAGACTGCACCCAGAGCTCTGCATTATGCACACAGGGAGGCAAAGCAGAGGCTGCACGCAGCCCATTTGTGCCCTCCCAGGGCCTGGCAACCCTGATGAAACTCTTCAGGGTGGTGTGCAGCAGGCTGCAGAATGTGAAGCCTGGATGCAGAACGCATCAGGAGACAGAGAAAGGAAACAACAGGGTATGGCGGGGGTCCCGGGAAACGCTTCCTGGGGAAACAGGATTTTCTAAAATGTAGAGACGAGTCTGGTTCCCAGCTTTGCACATACACATCTTGGAGTCTGCCAGTCCTTGTTTCAGCTATCAGCATTTCTAGCAGGGTCTAGCCTTCGTCATTATGGACAAGAACATCTTGGAGTGACCGTACACTGGGAAATTTTACCTCTGTATTTTGACATGGATCAGATAAAGCTATTTCTCACCCACCTCACCTCCAGCCTCTTCAGTGGAGATGTTTATTCTCTCTAGGTCTTGCCTCCCACAGGGAGTCAGATCTGAGCCACTGAGGTGTCTGCCCTAGAGCTGACTGCCCTCCAGCAGCCTAAGTGGCAGAACCGTCCCTATCCCTGCCCAATGCACAAGGTCAAAGCGGCCACAGAAATGTGAAGGGCAGCTCTGCCAGGGCTGGTGGACCAGTACAAGGGTGGGGGTGAGGGAGGGAGGGAGGGAGACCCATCTTTAAGATTCCTGTGCTTCCCGCACATGCATTGTAAGTTTTTACTTTTTAAATGAATTGGTAAGACCTCCTTCTTTACCTTCTAGATATTGATCCTTCTCAATTACATTTGTTAGAAATGCTTTCTTCATTTGCTTGGCTTTTTTTTTCCTTTTGAGATAGGGTCTCACTCTGTTGCCCAGTCTGGTCTCAAACAGTACAGCGGCTGATCACAGCTCACTGCAGCCTGGAACTCCCAGACCCAATTGATCCTCCTGCCTCAGTCTCCCAAGTAGCGGGGGCCACAAGCATATGCCACCATGCCCAGCCAATTTCCTTGATTTTTAGTAGAAACAGTTCTCACTATGTTGCCCAGGCTGGTCTCAAACTCCTGGGTTCAAGTGATCCACCCACCTCACCCTCCCAAAATTCTGGGATTACAAATGTAAGCCACCATGCCTGACTCACACATACATTCTAAAGCAATAGCCATCCTCCTTGTCTGAAGGCTGAAGCTATTTCTAAGTCTCCACCAAATTTTGTTATTGTTCAGTAGGAGACCAAAAGCTATTGGAAATGACAACGCTTCCATTATCAAGCCAGCTTTAAATCAGGAAGCATTTTCTTCTTGGCTCTCTGAGAACTAGGGGGTCCACCTGGGGTGAGCATGTTAAAGGCATGTTGCTGTTCGCAGGGCAACAACTGAGTGAAGAAAGTCCTGGTGTGAGATCATGAATAACTTCCAGGCAGGCAGCCACAGGCTGGCTGTGATTACAGCAAGCAGAAAGTGCTCCACGCCCTGACAATCCCTCCCTACCTCCTTCATCTGCTGGGAGTGAGGGATGTGTGTGTGTGTGTGTGCGTGTGTGTGTGCGTGTGTGTGTGTGTGTGTGTGTGTGTGTGTGTGTGTGTGTTTAAGGGAACAATACCTTTAATTTGGCAACGAAAGATAAATTCTAGCAGAATTAAAGAAGTAAAGTCCCTCTTAGCTTCTACCTTGAGAAGGGGGTTTACTCTACCTGATTTCTTCCTGGTTGGAATAAAGAAGAGCATAAAGAAAGAAACGGGCCACACCTTCATCCTGGACCAACTCATCTCGTGCCAAGGAGAAAGCAGAGACAAAGTCTGTGCCCTCTTTGTGCCTGCGCTTCTTAACCTCCAAGAACATGATGACCTTGGTCTCTTCAGATGACCTTGTAAGGCCCCAAAAGAAAGGCAAACGCTCTGAATTGTTTTATGGTAGAAAGACACCATTGGCCTGCCTACGAAGCAGGTAACACAGATCTGGCGACCCACTGGAGCCTGGGAGCTGGAAAAAGTCCCAGTGCCTACATTTCACTCCCAGAGATGCCCATAAATTGGCCCAGAGTGTGGTCTTGGGCAATTGGGTTTCTAAAAGTGCCCAGGTGAATCGAATGTCTAGTCAAGGCTGGGAACCACTGGTCTAACCAGAGAGCTGCCACACAGCCCAGGGTCAGCGTCTTCCGTACAATTTCAGGTCAAACTCACTCTGACTGGACAGTGGTTCTCAACGTTGGCTGTCATAGAAGCACTTAGGAAGCTTTACAAAATCATAATGTGTTCAGTGCACTCTGGTTCAACTAAATCAGAACTCTGGAGCCGGGTGCAAGAAGCCATTGTGGTGACTCTAACAGTGTTAACTAATGGAGTCACAGACACCTCACTCTCCCGCGTTCCACCTAAAACTACCGGCACTGGCAATGGATAAGCAGAGGCAAAGGCTTCCTCAAGCCCTAAAATCTATGATTCTGTGGGAAACTGGCTCTTTTCTGGCAAAGAGTATAAACTGCTGAAATGCTGGGCTAGGGAATACTGCCATGGAGTTCATAGCTCCTTCCCTGGGCATGGCCTGGCAAAGCAGAGCTGGTCACTCTGCTGGTCGAGGCAAACTTTAGTGCAGGGATTTGGTCATCAACAGCTATGTCTGGTTCACACCCAGAAGCCTGCCAGGGGTACAGAAATATAAAACTGTATCTATCCCAGCCCTTGAGGAACTTGTGGTATTGATCATAAATGAGTTACTGAGAAAGCAATTTACAGCTATATGATAATATATCCATCAGGCTTTTCTGGGACAAGGAAGATCCTTACCAGTGAGGTCAGTGAGCTTTTCAGGAAAGTTCCTTTTTTTGAGACAGAGTCTCACTCTGTCACCAGACTGTAGTGCACTGGCACCATCTTGGCTCACTGCAACCTCTACCTCCCAGGTTCAAGTGATTCTCCTGCCTCAGCCTTCCAAGTAGCTGGGACTACAGGCATGTGCCACCACATCTGGATAATTTTTATATTTTCAGTAGAGACAGGGTTGTACCATGTTGGCCAGGATGGTCTCGATCTCTTGACCATGTGATCCACCTGCCTCCGCCTCCCAAAGTCCTGGGATTACAGGCGTGAGCCACCATGCCTAGACAAATTCCTTTAAGTTAAAGATGTTTCCTTTTTTAAAATCACTTCTGATTGAAATCCTTCTAAAATGCTTTCCATTCGTCCCTTTTTTTTTTTTTTTTTTTTTTTTTGAGGTGGAGTCTTGCTCTGTTGCCCAGGCTGGAGTACAGTAGCACGATCTTGGCTTACTGCAAGCTCCACCTCCCAGGTTCAAGCACTTCTCCTACCTCAGCCTCCCAAGTAGCTAGAATTACAGGAACACACCACCATGCCCAGCTAATTTTTGTATTTTTAGTAAAGATGCAGTTTCACCATGTTGACCAGGCTGGTCTCAAACTCATAGCCTCTTGTGATCCACCCACCTCAGCCTCCCAAAGTGCTGGGATTACAGGCATGAACCACTACACCCAACCTTCCTTTTTTAACTGAGTACACTGAATATACTTTGACCTTTTCTCAATGGCTCAAGGGCACCATTATCAACTAGTGGAGCTCATTTATGATTAAGCAAAATATGCTTGCACAACTTCAGGGGTTGCCAACACCTTGTAGTCTCCAATTTTTACAGTTATTTCCCCAGTTTTCTGGTAGATCACAATCAAGCGTCTTAAAGAAGCTGCACCTTTTTCTATCAGCTGGTGAAGGGCTTGCCGATCATTTCTGCACAGTGCCTGCTCCCCAACGGGGCTGTGGAAGTGATCAGGGCTATTTGCTCCTAGCCTGGCATGGTCCTGGAGAACTGCAATTTATAATGATCGTTCCTATATACTCTGATGTTCTGTCTTCTGCCTCCCTTGTCCCCAGTCAGTACCTAATTCTTGCTGTCCTGTGTACCTCTAGTAGCCATTCGTCTTCCTCCAGCTACCACTTCTACCTGCAACCACTGGGGAACAGCATTGTCAAGTCACTGACTTCATATGAAATGCATTTCTAAATCAGCCAGTCCTGGCCAGGCGTGGTGGCTCATGCCTGAAATCCCAGTACTTTGGGAGGCCAAGGCAGGCGGATCACTTGATGTCAGGAGTTTGAGACCAGCCTAGTCAACACAGTGAAACCCTGTCTCTACTAAAAATACAAAAATTAGCCAGGTGTGGTGGCACATGCCTGTAATCCCAGCTACTGGGGAGGCTGAGGCAGGAGAATCACTTGAAGCCAGGAAGCAGAGGTTGCAGTGAGCTGAGATTGCGCCACTGTACTCCAGACTGGGTGACAGAGCAAGACTCCATAACAAAAAAAAAAAAAAAGAATCAGCCAACTCTTGAGTGAAGCCCTGAGCTTGACCCCACGATGATGCCCTAGGTCCAAGGGCCAAGGTCTTGTACAGCTCTCTTCCTTTATTTTGTCACCTATGATCAGATTCTTGGCAGCTATATTTCGGATGGCTGGAGTAGCCAGAAGCCTGATCTTCTGATTAAAAGGGCAGTGAATCAACATAAACCAGCACTTTATACTGATAAAGTGCTAAGATGGTGCAGTGCTATTAGGGAGCAGTGTTTTCAGGGAACTCACTTATTGAATTTGGGGCTTTTTGTTTGTTCACTCATTTCTGCTTTGCTTTATTTCTTTGAATATAAATTCCCTAAGATATAAAATCTACATGTATATAGATTTTGTAAAACTATATAGATTTTGTAAAACCCCAGGCATATAGATTTTGTAAAACTTTCTCAGATGGCTTTTTTTTTCTTTTTCTTTTTCTTTTCTTTTCTCATTTTCTCAGATGGTTCTGATGAGTAGCCAGTGTTTAAGCCACTGGTCTGACATGCCTGAGAGGAGTGTGTCACCTGTCACCTCTCTCCACACTCCATGACCACTGCCACTTTCAAGTCAGTCCTGTTTTTTGTTTGCTTGCCTGTTCTGAGATGGAGTCTCGCTCTGTTGCCCAGGCTGGAGTGCAGTGGCTCGATCTCAGCTCACTGTAACCTTCACCACCGGAGTTCAAGTGATTCTCCTGTCTCAGCCTCCTCAGTAGCTGGGACTACAGGTGCCCACCACTATGCCCAGCTAATTTTTTGTATTTTTAGTAGAGACGAGTTTTCACCATGTTGGCCAGGCTAGCCTCGAACTCCTGACCTCAGGTGATCCAACTACCTCGGCCTCCCAAAGTGCTGGGATTACAGGTGTGAGCCACCGTACACCCAAGTCGGTCCAATTTTAAGACTCCTTGACTACCCTCAAGGTGGATCAGAGGGAGAAGGTCAGGGTGCACACAGCAGCCGGGAGCTCACTGTTTTCTTTCTTTCAGCCGTGCTCTTCCCTGCTGCCCACCGGCCAAAGAGGTCCTCATTGCTGCCATTGAACCCAGTCCTGCAGACCTCCCTGGAGGAGGTGGAGCTGCTCTACGAGGTAGGCAGAGGGGAACGTGCTCAATTCAAGTCCCCCAAAAGGCACTGCACTTCCTCTATCATTTTTAGAAAAGGAGAGGTGACCTGAGCCCCTGATCATGAGTGACCACTGCTGTGGAAGAGAATAGCCTAATTTGTAGAGGTTATAGAATCCTGCTCATTCAAAGATATTCCTCATACCTTCTGTCTTTCCCACATCCTATAACAGAGAATGATGGCATTAGGAGTTCAGTTCAGTTTAAACTAAAAATTAGGTTTGGGCTGCAGGCGTTATTCCTGGGACCCAGGTACCAGAGTGTGACAATATTCCCAAGCAAAGCCCTTGAGGCAGGACGTGCCAGGAAATGCCAAGCCATTTTCTGGGTGCAGCCGTGTCTCCAAGGGCCTGCATGCTGTGACGGCAATGCTGTCTGGCTGAGCTGTCAGTCCAGCTGGGTTTCTGGAAGCCAGGGACCACCCTGTAGGCTCTCTTCCTCTACCTCTCACCCTGCATCACTGAGACCCCGCTCCTCTTCCAAACCACAGGGTCAATTTTCCGAGGCCACCCAGATTGGTTCAGTGTTATGATCCCAGGCTCAAGGTCTGAGCTTTAGTCCTGGCTCTGTCACCCATCCTCTGTTCCACCTTGCACAAGCCACCGTTTCTCTCTGGGCCTGACTCTCCTCAATGTTAAATGAGAGAACTCAACTATGCTGTCCAAAGTTCCCCTCCAGCTTTGACATCCTCTGACTCCATACACTAGGGCTCTCTGGTTAAGAAAGAGACAGCAGGGCCAGGTGTGGTGGCTCATGCCTGTTGTTGGAAACAGATCTTGGTGCAGCAAAGAAAAATTAGCACTGAGACAAAGGATCTCTCAGCAAAGCAATATTTACTTCCTGCACTGAGGGAAGGGTATCCTCACTAGCCATCTTGCCACAAGAGTACAATAAACAAAGGGAAAGCAGACATATTTAGTCCTTATACATTTGGGGTTGTCCTTACTGCTGCATCTCATCTCCACTGGTTGGAGCCAGACTTCACAATCTAAACTAAAACACAATTGGCTAAGAACTTAAAACTTTATTAAACAGGTAAGGAGCATAGGCTGTGAGCTGGGACACGCCTGTGAGCATGTCCAGCACAGATACCTCCGTTAAAGTACAAGGACATAGAATATACTACGTGCCTGTGAGCATGGCATGTCTAATAGCTACGTAGGACAGGGCTTAGCAAAGAGTTATTAGAAAATTTATTTTTTAACAAGAAGGGAAACTTTGACAAGAAACTTTTCTACTTCCCACACCTGTAAGCACAGCACTTTGGGAGGCCGAGGCCAGTGGATCACCTGAGGTCAGGAATTCAAGACCAGCCTGGCCAACATGGTGAAACGCTGTCTCTACTAAAAATACAAAAATTAGCCAGGCGTGGTGATGCACACCTGTAATCCCAGCTACTTTGGAGGTTGAGGCAGGAGAATCACTTGAACCCAGGAGGCAAAGGTTGCAGTAAGCAGAGATTGTGCCACTGCATTCCAGCCTAGACGACAGAGTGAGACTCCATCTCAAAAAAATAAAAGAAAAAATGAAAATCAGTAATTTTATGACCTTTATGTCTGAACTCTTCTTTTTTGAAAGCTGGTTTAACACAGAAGAGAAACAAGAAGGGGCCCACAGCCCAGTTCAGCCACACCTTGTCTTTGAATAGAAAAACCAAGCTAATCAGATTCTCCCAGCTTCCGCCTTAAAATTATCCAAAACAGTTGATGCTTTAGATGATCTTTGTTGGGTGGGAGAAAGAAAGGGGAGAAGGAATTATCCAGGACCCTAAAAACTATAATTAGTTCCTTAAACACTGGTTTTGAACCAGGCACTGTATTAGCTTCGTCCCTATTTGTCTTCTTTACCTCTCACAACATCCAAGTGAAGTAGATGTTGTTACTGATCATTTACACAGAGAAGGAAAGGGAGGCTCAGAGAAGTTAAGTAACTCATCCAAGGTTACACAGCAAGGAAGAAAGTCAGAACAGAAACTCAGGTCTCATGGGTTCCAAAGTTCTTCTAGCAGCTGCCCCCCTAAGGGAAGGTGCGTGTTAATGAACCAACAGTGCCTTACTTCCCGTCTCTGCACATCCCGCATTTCTCACCAGTTCCTGCTGGCCGAACTTGAGATCAGCCCTGACCTGCAGATCTCTATCAAGGACGAGGAGCTGGCCTCCTTGCGGAAGGCCTCGGACTTCCACACCATCTGCAACAACGTCATCCCCAAAAGCATCTCGGACATCCGCCGGCTTAGCGCCAGCCTCTCTGGCCACCCTGGCATCCTCAAGAAAGAAGACTTTGAAAGGACAGTGCTGACCCTGGCCTACACAGCCTATCGCACGGCCCTGTCCCAAGGCTATCAGAAGGACATCTGGGCCCAGTCCCTTATTAGCCTCTTCCAGGCCCTGAGGCACGACTTGATGCGCTCCTCACAGCCAGGAGTGCCTCCCTGAGAGACTGGCCCACACCAGGGCCTCAGAGCAGGGACCAGCACAGTCATCCAGAAAGTCTTCATTCTCTACTCCATTTACAGAGACAAGCAACAGAACACATACCGCCGACACAGAGCGGCAGAGATCAAATCAGAGTAACCCCAATGCTCTTTTCTCCTTGTAGTTTCCTGGAAGACACACCTGATTCATGCCATCATGTGACTGGGCTGGAAGAAAGGGCTGTAGTGGTCATTCAAAATGCCTCCATGGGCAGAATATTTTGCCTGTGGCAGGCAGAAGTCTGATATGCTTCAACCCAGAGCAATGGCCACACACACTCCAGAGTGAGGACAGGCTGGGCATGGCGGCTCACGCCTGTAATCCCAGCACTTTGGGAGGCTTAGACAGGAGGATTATTTGAGGTCAGGTGTTCAAGACCAGCCTGGGCAACACAGTGAAACTCTGTCTCTACTAAAAACACAAAAATTAGCTGGACATGGTGGCATGTGCCTATAATCCCAGCTACTCGGTAGACTGAGGCGGCAGAATCAGTTGAACCCAGGAGGTGGAGGTTGCAGTGAGCTGAGATCCTGCCACTACACTCCAGCCTGAGGAACAGAATGAGAGTCTGTCTCAAAAAAAAAGAAAAAGTGAGGACTGAGCTAAAGGAGACATCATGGCAGAAAGATGGGGGACAGATTCCTTCATTGCTAAGTGACTAGGGTGCTGGGTGAAGTAAACAATTTCCCAGAGGTTCTATAGTAAATATAAAGAAACTAGAGCTGTGCCCAAAAATATATATTATTTGCAAAGCATATACTTCTTGACTTTTCCAAGAGCTGAAGAAGAATCCATTAGAAAATCAGTAATTTTATGATCTTAATTTAATAACTCTTCTCTTTTGAGAGCTGGCTTAACACAGAAGAGAAACCAGAGGCCCGCAGCCCAGCCCAGCCAGACCTTGTCTCTGAACAGAAAAACCAAGCTAGTGCAGAGTCTCTCAATGAACAAGATGGCATCAACGCCCATGCCTGTCTGTCTTCATGCAAAAATAATTAAGCATCATCAGAGAAGTAAATGATCCAAATAAAAATGATTTTCAGGTGACAGAATTCTACCCTTCCCAACGCCAAAACTTTCCTTTTAGAGATATTGACTCGATATCAATTTAAATTATATATACAAATCACCTTAAGCTTTTGTTAGTATACGATCATCATTTAAACTTTTTTTTCTTTGAGATGGAGTCTCGCTCTGTCATCCTGGCTGGAGAGCAGTAGCACTATCTCAGCTCACTGCAGCATCCACCTCCCAGGTTCAAGTGAGTCTCCTGCCTCGGCCTCCAAAGTAGCTGGGATTACAAGCACATGCCACCACACCTGGCTAATTTTTGTAATTTTAAGAGATGGTTTTTTGCTATGTTGGCCAGGCTGCTCTCAAACTTCTGGCCTCAAGTGATCCACCCGCTTCGGGCTCCCAAAGTGCTGGGATTACAGGCTCGAGCCATTGCACCTGGCCATATCATCATTTAAATATTCTAATGAAGTAGTTGAATAAGATAATCTCTAAGACTCCTACATATGAAGGTTTTACAATCGTTTAACTGTGAGATACTAGAAGGAGAGCAGCTGGATGTAAGAAGTCTACTCAACTGTACCAACCCTGAGAGGTCCCAGACTCATTCTGTGTCCAGTTCTGAGATTTTCTGCTGCCTCCCTCACTGTCAGGCTATTAGAGCATATTTTTCCTTGTTGCCCATATAACTTGTCCTTCACAGCCTGTTCTTTCTTAGTCGGCTGTTGCCTAAAAACCAAGATAGCCAGGCTTGTTATAATTCTATGTTAAATGAGAGTTAATAGATGAAGGTCTAGGGTCAAGGGTCTGGGTCCTAATAAGGATTTCTCATGAGCTCATAGAACCTTCTGGCTTCTAAGTTTACAGCTGGGTTCTGCAAGCTAAAGCTGCCACGGGTCTGATCTTTGAATGAGTGATGTATGGGGCTAAATTGGATTCCAAAGTGGGTATGTAATAATCGTCATTTGATAATGATGAGGTCTGGACTCCTTCAAAATCTTTGAGCAAATGAGCTTTGCCTAGCAGCGCTAGCCGTATGATCTTTCTGGAAGAATACTAGGATACAGGAGGAAGGTATTCATCATCAGAGAAAAACACAGCTTTGCATCCTAATATTCTCAGGCTCAGAAGATTAGTAAGTCTCAGTCCCTCTCATTCCCCCATTATACTGCTCTTTTACCTCCTCCAAATGCAGATTCTGATATAAGCTTTTTTTGTTCAATCTTCCTCTTTCTAAATGTACATGTTCTCTCTGACATGGTCACTCTGCTTATCTCTATTTATTTCACTTGGTATCTCTACTGCTCTGTATTTGGGCCCAATTCCAAATATCTTTGTATCTGTTTTTTGATGCGTCTCCAAGTCTCTTCTGCTTGACTGGTGCTCCCTCTCTGTGGGCCCACACTCTAACACTCACTGTCAGTTTTCTCTGGGTATCACTACCTAAATAAAACAAAGGTCAGTGTACAGACAGCGTTGGGATTGCCCAGAGGCAGATACACATGGTAGCCTACCTTCACTGTTTATACTTTTCCTAGATGTTGAGTCAGGAGTGGATTAGCAATGACCTCAGTCCCTAGACACTGTGCAATACCCTGATAGTCAGTCTTCTAACCCGCCCTGAGGAGGCTCCACTCCCTTGATAATGGATCTGAGATCTTTCTTGTACTCAGAAACATCAGATGGAAAGGCCCACCCTTGTAGTCCCTGGCCGCCATGTTATTATATAGATGGCTGCTCCCAGTAGTAAGAAATCCATGAATGGGGGGATGGTTCCTAGGACCACTGATACCAATCGTATTTCATTCATTCGGCAACAAAAAAATTAAAGGGATTTATTCACAAATTGGGGCCTGAATTTCTGTGGCAATTGATGGCTGAAAAAAATAGAAAAAAGAAGGACATGACCTTTTTAAAGACAAATGAAGACTTCATTTTCAGTAACTAGAATCTTTAAAACAATTTTAATCTGAATACAGGTAATTGTTTACTCACAGGGAGTTTTATACCGATGACTTCATTCATATGCAGAGTCAAATATTATGCTCACCACCACCAGCCAAAAACACCCATTCTTTGCCCAGGGAACAGTAGAAATGGAGACTGGACAAACAGGGTCTCCTATTTTGCCTCATTAGTGCCACACCCTCCACAACCACAGTCACGAGGGGGTCACGTTTGGTTATATTTACTAATAGAATAATATGGGAGTGTGATATTTGTAGTGGAAACTTGCCCGTGACTTATGAAACCATTTCTGCTGACACATTTTAGGATTTAAAAACTTTGTTTTTTCATTGTGTTTCTGTTTGTTTGTTTTTGAGACAGTCTTGCTCTGTTGCCCAGGCTGGAGTGCAGTGAAGCCTCCGCCTCCAGGGTTCAAGCAATTCTCCCACCTCAACCACCCAAGTAGCTGGGACCACAGACACATGTCACCATGCCTTGCTAATTTGTTTTTTTGTTTTTTGGGTTTTTTTTTTTTTTGTATTTTTAGCAAAGACAATGGTTCACCATGTTGGCCAGGCTGGTCTCAAACCCCTGACCCCAAGTGATCCGCCTGCCTCGGCCTCCCAAAGTGTTGGGATTACAGGTGTGAGCCACCGCTCCCAATCCAGGATCTAAAAACTTCCTGAGTTTCCTCATTTGTTGGCATCCTCACAGCTATCTCCAATGTCACTCAAGAGACATCAACAAACATTTAACTGCTGAAACCTTCATTGCTCTGTCACCTGACCTTGACTCTAACAAATCAGTCAAAAGTATTTCTGCAGGTCAAATGGCCTAGAATTAAATGCTTGTTAAATGACTTTGTACAACACCTCTTACTTTCCTAATATATTTTAATATCTTACTTCTTTTTATTGTGGTAAAAAACACATCACATAAAATGTACCATCTTAACCTTTTTTTTTTTTTTTTTTTTTGAGACAGAGTCTCACTCTGTCGTCAGGCTGGAGTGCAGTGGCACAATCTTGACTCACTGCAACCTCCACCTCCCGGGTTTAAGTGATTCTCCTGCCTCAGCATCCAGAGTAGCTGTGACTATAGGCATGTGCCACCATACCTACGCCCAGCTAACTTCTGTATTTTTAATAGAGACGGATTTCACCATGTCGGCCAGGATGATCTCCATCTCCTGACCTCATGATCTGCTCACCCCAGTCTCCCAAAGTGCTGGGATTACAGGCATGAGCCACCACGCCCAACCCATCTGAACCATTTTTAAGCATATAGTACAGCAGTGTTAACTCCAGGCATGCTGCTATGCAACAGAGCCCCGGGACTTTCTCGTCTTGTAAAACTGAAGCTCTATACCCACTGGACAATTCCCCTTTGCCCCTTCCCCCTGCCTGCCCCAGCTCTTGGCACCATGATTGTGCTTTCTGTTTTTAAGAGTCTGACTACTTAAGATACCTCATACAAGTGGGATCTGGCTTACCTTCCTTGAGCATTGTATTCTGGAAACGTTCTTCCTCTGAAAAAGGGGTAGAGTTCTGAAGGAGAACTACTGGTCTTACTGTATCACTTGCTGTACCTATTTTTATTTAACAAATATTCATCTATGGTATAATAAAAATGTCATGAATGAGCTGCTCACTGGAATCTTTATCTCTGAGTATCTCACTGAGGAATTTGAAGTGGTTCATGGGTTTAACAGTGGATGTTGACTTCCACAGCTGCTTATAATTATCCGGTGTCTTTAATGTTTGCGACCAAAACATTGCACACGTGGTCTTGTTCATTCTGAGTTTCAAAATCATAACCAAAAAAAAAAAAAAAAATTGAGGCCGGAATGTAGCAAATACAGTAGTCAGTCTTTAACATGCATTTGAAGAGTTGTGTCATCCTAGCCCATCCTACGATAGCAAGATAATTTCAAAGGGGACCCGGGCTGTCCACAGTTGCACCTGCGTTAAAAGTCAAGAAGAACTTGTTTTTTGGGTCACTTTAGCCTGGGGATCATTTCTTAGTAGTATAGCTGCAGATCTTGGAACACCATTCCTGTGTTCTGTGAATTCAAGACAACGTGGGTTTTAGAACCCTTTGACTCTGCTCAGCCTCTCCCAGATCAAGGTAAGGTAATGTTGCCAAGAACCACTACTTACAGAATGTTTGGGCTTTTGCTTTTGCTTTTCTTCCTTGCCCGAAATCCACATGTCCGTTCTGAGAAAAGAAGCTAACAACTTCTTCCAGTCTGTAAGCAGGAGAAATTCCAGAGTCCAACTGCAGCTAAGACCTTGTCCCTGAACTTGTCAACTTCTTCCCTGCCCTCCCACCTCCTCCTTTTGTACCAGCCAAAGAAGGTCTTCCGTTTCTTTTTTGAAGAGCCTCAGAGAGGAGCATTTGAGCACCTACTTTAGCCAGAAAGACCACTGACATCTGGGCATGAGACTGGCATCTAGAATTTGCTAGGGAGGCAGCCATACTTCCCAAAAGATTTGGGGTCTTTGTCACAGGCTCATACCCTCTGCTGGCCTAGACCCTTTATATTCCTCCCTGGTGCTGAGGGAAACGATCTTTGCCAGCAGGGAAGTCTGAAAGGCTTAATTTTGTACACTCTGGGGAAAATTCTCCAGAAGTAATGTTGCATTTTTTCCCTGCCACCAGGCACATTCCCTTCCTAAGGTCTAGATCAGCGGGTGGCCCTCCCAGCAAAAGCTCTGTGTCCTATGATCCGAAACAATAAAGCTGTGCTTGGGTAAGTGAGATTATGTTTACGACGATGGTCATCACTCCAGCCCTAGGATGTTTGAGAAACAAAAATAAGCTTAGCAGGCTGCCTAGGTTCTGCGGAATCAGCAGGCCCCCGCTGTGACCAATCAAGAACGGCCATGGGGAGAGAAATTGACTCATTCTTTTCAATTTGCTGATTGGCTTTGAGGAGTGGGCCGAGCTACTGCCTCTGTCCCGGCTTCCCATTGGTGGATGAAAGTTAAAGGTGGGCCTCCAGCAAGTTTTTGTTCTTTGATAAAAGGGAATGTCTTGGGGACTTTCCTTTTCTGCTTTGGAGGCCCAGGCTCAAGGCAAATTATAAGTAGGGAACCAATTTGAAGGAAAGACATGTGAACAGAGTTAAGGAACCAGGTCCTGGGAGCGACCAGCAGCCCCCGCTCCCCGAAGTCCTCACGCACCTCTGACAAGCTCGGGTGCTTGTTTTAAGGAAAGGGGCTACTAGATTCTTACCAACAGCGAGCCTGGGTAGGAGATGAAACAGGATGACTTCCCCAAAATAGGTCATCCGAGGAAGGAAAACTGATGGAGAGCCCAATATACTCTGAGCATTTTTCATGTTTTTAAGCTTTTAAATGATTTCTTCAAGGCCCAGCAGCAGCAGCAAAGGTGTGGTTTAATGGATTAGGAGGGCTTTTGCTGACACCCAGAATGAAGTTACTCTATTACTAATCAAGCCGAGAGGAGGCCCACTATGCCCCCGTTTATCATCCTTTCCCAGTTTCTTTTTGCTGGCCATAAAACGATGCTCATCAATCCCACCTAAAGCAGAAGGCCGGGAGCCCAGCCTCTTGTAGAAACAGCGAGGGTATAACTGCCCTCCCATTCTGTCCCAAGACGAAGGAGGACTCTTAGAAGCCAAGAAAGGTTTAAGAAGTCTCTCTGGACAGAGAGCAGTGCCTAGGGAGGAAGCCTTTCGCCGGCAGAGCGGGGTCCAAGGACGAGCTGGAGAGGACAGAGGCGCGATGGGCCTGCTGCAGGTCCTGCTCCGAGCCCGGAAGCTGCTGCTGGTCGTCTGCGTCCCGCTCCTGCTGCTGCCTCTGCCCATCCTCCACCCCAGCAGCGTGAGTACCGACCTGCGCCCTCCCTCCGGGGTCCGGGATCAGTGGGAGGGCAAAGAGGGGAGGTCGGCAGGGGACATGGGGTGCTAAGGCAGTCCCTCAAAATGGCTTGTGGTGGGTTTAAAGAAATGGAAGTGTTTTTCTGGAGGAAACCAAGATACCTTCTTCCTGTCATGTTAATTCCCTAGCCCAGTCCCAGTCCCCCAATCCCATGGTCCCCAACCAAGGGTCAGGACAGAGTAGGGACCTTGGCAGAAGTGACTGATGGGTGTTGCACCAAGCAGCAGGCCAGCCCACCCCAGCCGCGGGGGCCAGCGACACCCATGCAAAGGACATAGTGCATCTGTGTTTGTCAGGAGTCCACCTGGGATGCTGGTTATCTGAGAGCCCCTGGAGACACAGGAGAGCTCCCAATAGTGGCACTGAGGAGAAGGCTGGGGGAAGAAGGGAACCGTGGAGCCTGTCCGCGGTCTGTGGTCGCGTCCTGGTGGGCCTCCATGACCACAGTTGAAGCTCTAATCCCTAAGGCTCCTATCAACTTCAGGGAATGAATGTTTAGAGAAGGAATGGAAGCAGAGCTTGGCAGGCTGCCCTGGTCCCATGCACATGGCCTTGAATTATTTGTGTCTTCTGTGTTTTCTTCCCTGTGCTCTTGAAGGACAGACACAAAGTGACACGATAAAAAAGAGATAAGATCCCCAAACTCTAACCTATGACCTCATTCTTCACCCGGTTTGTGCGAACGGAGGAACCCGAGCTCTGGCTCCACATTCAGCTTGCCTGTCACACCCTCCCCGTGGTCGCCTGCTTCCCTTCCCTCCACTGTTCTCTTCTGTGGCAGGCTTGTCCCTTTCCCCCAGCTGGCACTGCGCTGGAGACTTCAGGAAAAATAAGCTAAAACATGTTAATCACGTTTGTAGGAGGGGGAGCACTTCTTCCACTCCGCTCCGTAAGTAACTTGGTAACCAAGATTAAGTTGAAAAGTTAGAGGGGATTAGGATGGTTCTTCTTAAAAACAAACTGGCTTAAATCTTTCATAGAATAAATACCCCAGAGTGCCAGGGAGACGCTGATTAAAACTGGGCTGGGATTAGCAGACAGTGATTGCTGTTGACATTTTTCCTGGACTGTACCCTAGTCAATTTTCTGCTTTGTCTAAATGGGCCTGATTTTTTTTCTTTTTGTGGCTTTTTCTTTCCCTCAATGTCACGTTGATATAAGGGACTGTTACCAAGAGACATATTAGCCTCCTCTCCAAAGCAGTATCAGGAATGTCTCGTATCTCCTTGTTGAGCTAGCCTCATCTTTGGGGACCTTGGCCACTGCCCACAGAAGGCACAGACTAGGTGCCCAGCAGGTAGAATGTCTTTCATCCATCTGTCACCATTTGCATCAAACTTTTTCTTTTCTGTAGATGCAGAGTCTCACTCTGTCACCCAGTCTGGAGTGAGTGGCACAACCATAGCTCGCAGCAGCCTTGAACTGGAATCTAGCAATCTTTGTGCCTCAGCCTCCAGGTAGCTGAGACTACAGGCAAGCAATCACCACGACATGCAGCTAATAGTTTTGTTTTTGTTTTTGTTTTTGTTTTTTTGTAGAAATGGGGGGGTCTTACTGTGTTACCCAGGCTGGTCTCAAACTCCTGGCCTGAAGTGATCCTTCCACCTCAGCCTCCCAAAGTGCTGAGATTGTGTGTGAGCCCCGGTGCCTGGCCTGCATCAAACTTTTAGATGCTGATATTTAATCCTTAAAATTCCAAACGGATTTGCTTGCTCTGGGTTGGAGTTTAGAGCAGTGATGGCATACCTGGGCAGGAGTTCCTGGTCTGCAGTTTGGATGGTTTTTCTAAGCGACAAGCCTCGGCTCCATTTTAGAAGGAGTCAAAATGATCTTCCCCCTTTTTCTTGCCCAGCTCTCTAAAGCTAGAGGTCCAGACGGTATTTATCATGTTATAGAAGAGGGTACAAGAGGGGCATCCATAACTAAGCCCTTCCTCAGTGCCCCCAGTGGGATAAAAGTTATACCTCAACCACCCAAGCTAAATTTTTTTTTAAAGGCCCCACCAGTCATTGATGATAGTAGAGAAACAGACTTCAACCTCCTTCCTGTGAAGTTGGGGTGGGATATCATTGGCTAGATCAAACTACATGGAAAATGAGCCATTCCACGCCTAAGTTCCTAGCAGACTAAGAAAGGTCCTACATAGAAAAATGCCACTTTCAAACTCTTTACTTGTAAACAGAAGCCAAAAAATAGTAGATAGCACTGTCCCTTGAAGACACTGTCTCAATACTCACCAATCCCCAACCCCACACACCTGCTGACAAGGAACCAGTGGTAGTAATAAGGAGCCTAGGGGTTGCAGAATATTCTCTCCAGAAGATTCTAGAGACTAATAGCCAGCAGAGAAGTCCAGTGCAGTTCAGCCCACGTGAAGCGAGCCACCTGCTAGACATGGGATAGGCGCTGGGGACATTGGACTTCCTGTACACAAACTTTGCAGAGTATTTTTGGTTGTCTGAACATAAGCTTACCTCCTGAATTTTGAGAAGCTTCAGAATGGGGCAAAAGGAAGTTTATGGAGATTCCAGGTGAAATAAGTGGAAAATATATGGAAAGACTCTCTAAAGGTGTCTCTTGTCCATTCTTCTACTCTAAGGAAAATCCAGGTTAAAAACAATAGTAGTTGACTGGGTGCAGTGGCTCACACCTGTAATCCCGGCACTTTGGGAGGCCAAGGTGGGTGGATTACCTGAGGTCAGTAGTTCAAGACCAGCCTGGCCAACATGGTAAAACCCTGTCTCTACTAAAAATAAAAAATAATAATAATAAGCTGAGCGCGGTGCCATGAGCATGTAATCTCAGCTACTCGGGAGGCTGAGGCAAGAGAATCACCTAAACCTGAGAGACAGAGGTTGCAGTGACCAGAGATTATGCCACTGTACTCCAGCCTGAGCAACAAGGGCAAAACTCCATCTAAAAAAAATGGATAGTAGTTAATCCTATCCTGAATACTGCTGGGTGAAGGTGGCCTGACGACTTCCTCCAGTAACCTGGTCTCATTTCTAATAATATTTACAACCAAAATGTTTGCTTTATTTTACTCAAATTCTCCTAATTCAAACCTAAAGGTATCTGGCAAAAGGAAACTTCTTTCTTTCTCTCTCTCTCTCTCTCTCTCTCTCTCCCCCCCCCCCTTTTTTTTCTTTGAGACAGAGTCTTACTCTGTCACTCAAGCTGGTGTGTGTCTCACTCTGTCATCAGGCTGGAGTGCAGTGGCGTGATCTCACTGCAACCTCTGCCACCCAGGTTCAAGGGATTCCCCTGCCTCAGCCTCCTGAGTAGCTGGGATTACAGGTGCATGCCACCACACCTGGCTAATTTTTTTTTTTGTATTTTTAGTAGATACAGGGTTTCACCATGTTGGCCAGGCTGGTCTCAAACTCCTGACCTCAAGTGACACCCACCTCGGCCTCCCAAAGTGCTGGGATTACAGGTGCCTCTTCTCTTTCTCCTTTCCCTTTCTCCCCACCTTCTCTCCCCGCCTCCTTCCCCTTCACTTGTAACTTGTAGCCCTGCAGTGACCAGATCACGAGAGACTAAGGGTTCCAGCAAGGAATAAGGGCGTCCCAGTGAGGGACAGACATTTTGTCTCTCAACAATTTCTCTTCAACTGGAGTTGATCTGCCACTCTGTCTCCTTCCCAGATAAGGTTTGAACTCCTTTAGGTATTTTATTTCTATAGCGAACGGGGTATTTATCTAAATTGAATTCCTTTCCAAGCGGAGCCTGTTTTTTCCACTATGGGTTCTGTTGTCTTATCAGCACTTCCAAAAGTTTATCTTCCCTCTGATCTTGTGGCCCCAGAGAGCAGCTCAGTGGGGAGCAACAGTCAACAATCGCTGGGCCCAGTTCCCATTTCTCAAACCCCAGCCCCATAATCCACGAATGTCAGGAGGGCACAAGGTCCTTTCCAGCCCAGCTGATTTAATCACTCCCGCTGCCCCTCACTGATACAGCGACCTTTTGTAACTTTTACGCAAGAGTTTGAGGACGTGTGTTCTGAACTCAAGGGGCGATAAACAGCAAAATTTGTCAGGTTCCTTGATCAGCAGCCAGCCTCGGCAAGTCAGACACGAGTCCTGGTGGCTCAGAACTTTGTAATGATTGAGGCGCTCACGGCCAACTTGGCTTTTCTGTAATGGCCTTCTGAGTCCCGGGGCTTGGTGATGTTACCTTTAAAGCCTTTGAACTGTGTAGCCTCTCCCCAGAGTAAGCTGGTAACCTTCCTTAACAATGTTCATCTGCGCAATTCAGGGCAATCAGCACGACTGATTAGCAAGCTGACGGAGATGTAATCTCAGCACTTTGGGAGGCCAAGGCTTTTGATAAGAATGTTGTACTTAATTAACCTGTGCACCCTAGGTTGTCCAGCCAGCAAAGTGAGCGGGCTGTGGAAAATGCTGGTAAATTTCCAGGCCTCCCTTTCCAGATAGATGGCTGTCTTTATTCTTTGTAGACGGATGTTTTCATGGTGTCAGACAGGTAGAATGGGGTTCTCATTGCAAGAGCAATGAGAACCAGACCCCGGTTAGGGGAGGGGTTCTCAACCAGGGATCATTCTGTATCCCCAAAGGACATTTGGCAATGTCTAGAGATGGTTTTCTGGTTGTCACTATGGAGGACGTGCTACTGGCATTTGGTGGGTAGAGACCAGGGATGCTGGTGTTTTACAGTGCACAGGACAGCCACCCGCAACAAGAAACTGTGGCCTTAAATGTCAGTGGTGCCAAGGCTGAGAAACACTGAGTTAGGAGCTGATGCTGCTTCATCCAAAATGAGAGTCCCATGCCCAGGATTGCTGCCTTCCTCTTCATTCGTCCCTTCCCTCTACCACACTCCCTTCAGCTCCTTATTAACTCTTACAGAGGCTTTTGGGAAAAGGAGTCAATCTCTAGATGCAAAACAACATGATAGAACCTCAGTTCCAAAACTGAAGGGGGAAATAGTCAACCAGTTCTCACCTAACAACTGATTTGATTAAAATTTACTACTGAATTTACAATGGGGGGATTTAACTTCATTTTTAAAGCAGTAAAGCCTTTTTTTCAAATAAAATCTTACATGTAATGCTAGAATATGAATCAAATAAAAACAAAGCTACTCCATTTGGGATGAGGCTGGCGGGTGGGGAGGTCCGGATTCCAGGCCTTGCTGATCTCCCTGGGATATTCTTGAGACACACCCCAGACACCCAGGGCTGCAAGAGCACAGGCCAAAAGTCACCTTTTGAATTGTCTGTAAATCTCACTTCTTATTCATCCACTTCTCTTCAGTCAGGCACACACAATGCCCCATATCTTCATATCTTAGGCACATGTATCAAACTCAAGATGGCTGATCTCAGAGCTCACATGTGAACCAACTGTTTTTTTTTTTGAGACAGCATCTTACTCTGTAGTCCAAGCTGGAGTGCAGTCGTGATCATAGCTCGCTGCAGCCTCAAACTCCTGGGCCCAAGTGATCCTTCGGCCTCAGCCTCCCATGTAGCTGGGATTACAGGCCTGTGCCACCACGCCCGGCTAATATATCTTTTATTTTTTAGAGACGGGGGTCTCACTATATATTGCCGGGGCTGGTCTCAGACTTCTGGGCTCAAGCGATCCTCCCACCTTGGCCTCCCAAAGTGCTGGGATTACAAGTGTGAGCCCCGGCCCCAACTGCAGAGTGATTCCTACCTCCAACTACACCAAGAACTTCTAATGTCCAGTCAACTTGACAACTGTTACATCCTAGTCCACGTTAAAGCTCTGAACTCCACCTGTATGGTTTTGAAATCGTGGGACTGGGTCACTGCAATTAAGTTCAATTCCCAACCTGGCAGTTTCCAGAACCCTCAGAGCCGCCTGGCTGCACACCAGTGCAAACTGCAGGCCAGGCGTCAGTCCCCCAAGGAGAAGCCATAATGTCACCCACCAAAGGATGGGCTCACCATGCATTCACCATGCTCACCTGCCAGTCCAGCTTTGTAGTCCTAGGGCAGAATGCTGGTACCCGCGTTAGAGTCCGAGTGCCTGCTGCCCCAGATGCCAGGGTTGTAACTGGATGCTCAGTGGCAGTGACTGTTCCTGTGAATGACTGACCTTTTCCTTCCTTTGCAGGAGGCCTCATGTGCCTACGTGCTGATCGTGACTGCTGTGTACTGGGTGTCAGAGGCAGTGCCTCTGGGAGCTGCAGCCCTGGTGCCGGCCTTCCTCTACCCGTTCTTCGGAGTCCTCCGATCCAATGAGGTTAGACCACTTCTAGCCCCACCCTCCACCCTCCCCCAGCGCCTGGGTCCATGCAGAGCCCATGAAAGAGATCCCCCAATGAAGGGAGATTCACCCAGCACTTGAGGAGGAGGGGGCTTAGTTACCCACTGGAACCACCCTTTAACACTAAGCCTCAGCATCGGGTTCTAGACCTTGAATTCCTCCCCTTCCACTCATGATCCTCATCTCCTTCAAACTGGCTCAAAATTTGCCTCTTTAAGGAAGCCTTACTTGATTAAATATATTCAGTTGCTCCCTCAGTCGGAAACCTTTTAGGAGCTGTGTGATTGATGCCTACAACTCAGCTGCTGTTGATCCTTTTCAGTCTTTGGATGTCTATTTAGACCATAAGCACACAAAGGCAGGAATCAGATCTCTCATTTTGGGGGCGTCTCATTAGAAGGCTGAACCGGTACACAGTAGGTGCTCAATAAATGTTTGTTACAGAGAGACCGTGTTTCCCTGGGCCCTGACAATGTTTTTATCTACCCCTCCAAAAAACGACATTTCTGTTCCTTCTTCCCCGACTCAAGGTTTCTGCATGCTCTTTCTTTGGCTCTCCCTAGAGTGAGCCCTCTCCATTTACTGGCTGTGGCATTCTCAAAAGCTCAAACAGAAATTGTCAGTGGGAAGCCCAGGTTATGGCAAAATTTCAGAGCGAACTAGGGAAAAAGTTAAAAAAAAAAAAAACAAAAACAGAATCTGGGAGCAAAATGAATGATGAGCCTCATTCAGTAACACCTGGTTCCATTTGAATGGTCTCATTATTAACACCTGGTCTCTGCTTAGGGTTTTTGATGAAAAGCTTGGATAGTAGAGATGAGGGTGAGGTTATGGGCAGAGGCACAGAAGGAAGAGGAGCAGAAGCACATGTTTGAATGCCTACTAAGCACCAGGCCCTGTATCAGAAGCGCTAAATTGTTATGAAATACTCCCAAGGATTCTACAAGGCGCATGCTAGTATTTCCATATTACAGATACACTCAGATTTAAGAAACTCACCCCAGATCACAAAGTTGAAAGTAGCAGAATTGGTTCAAACCCATAACTATTAGATTTCAAGGTGTATACACTGGATTATTACACCATAAGAAAAACACTCAATAAAGTGGCATGTGGCTTCATGGGATTATGAACATATGGAGTTATTACTAAGAACTGTGAGTCTCTTCCCTTCTGTGATATGAGGAAGAATGGAGCTGGGCCTGTGGATGCTTTAATTGATAACAGAACTTTCCTGAAAATACAAAGATAGAATTAGGTGATCCTCTAATTGTTGTACTTGACTGCAGTGAACACTGTAGTCTTTCTACTGGATAGATTTAACTGACTAATTTTTTAGTTTGTTTTGGTCTTAGGCGCTCGCGCTCTCTCTCTCTCTCTCTCTCTCTCTCTCTCTCTCTCTCTCTCTCTCTTTCTGTCTCTCCTTCTCCCACTCCCCCTCTCCCTCTCTCTCCTCTTTCTTGATTTCTTTCTGCTTTCTATCTATCTAGCTAGCTAGTTATCCATATGTATATAGACAGATAGATGTGTGTGTGTGTGGTATCTATCTATAGACATACATATATATACACACACGTGTGTGTGTGGCATTGAGTAGCCATAGCCTCAGGCTCACCAAAAATAATAGAATCCCAAAGCTCTCAGCAGTGCTTTTATTCCTGGAGATGGGTACAACCCCAATATCCTGGGGACCCATGTAAAGGCTAATCTGTGACCAGAATCACCGGGCAGTTATACTGATTGTCCGCCTTCTCTTGTGAAAAAAAGAATAGGTAATAATGGGGCTTTGTGTCCGCCTAAAGGAAAAATGAATCTTAAATATAACTTTTCTTAACAGAGCTATTACAAGCTTGTTCTGCAGGCTTCTCTTTAAAATAGTGAAAGTAAAACCAACAAGGGCAGGGGTGAAAGTAGAGGGTAAAGGGAGAAAAAATGAAGTTTAGAAAGAACTGAATCCTCAATAACATTCAATCAAAAGATATAGCCAAAACCTAACAATATGCTACATCCAGACCCATTTCACATCCAAAGATACACAAAGACTTAAAACAAAGGGATGGAGAAAGATTTACCAACCAAATGGAGAGCAAAAATTAATAAATAAATAAAAAGCAGGAGTTGCAATTCTCGCATCTGATAAAATAGATTTCAAAAAAACAAAGATATAGTGGTAAAAGGATCAATGCAACAATAAGAGCTAATGATCCTAACACCCAGATACGTAAGACTTATAAAGAGCTTTAGACTCAACAAGACAGAAAATTAATAAGGATATCCAGGACTTGAACTCAGATCTGGAACAAGTAAACTCAATAAATATTTATAGAGCTCTCCATTTAAATACACAAAATATACATTCTCCACCTTAAATACACAAAATATTGATTGGCCATTATTAATACCCATTTTTAGAATAAAGCCATATTCCCGTTTTCTCTCCCTCTTTTACTTCCACTTTCTTCTTCTCCATCACTCCTTTTTTTCTCTTTTCTTCTTTCCTTTTTTTTAAAAAAAAAAATAAAAAAATAAAAGCCATGTAGCCTTGGATAATCATTAACTTAAAAAGAAATTTGCTTATGGGTCCAAGGGAAGGGGACACTACAGATTCCATCACCCCACTCCCCACCGCTACCCCAGGTATTACGCCCTTAACTTTTCACAGCTACACTCAACCTTAGTCAGACTTTTTTTTTTTTTGTAATTGTCTGTATCTGTCATGATCAACT
>CAUYOR010185254.1:0-19822 GCA_963573925.1 Callimico goeldii | reverse complement strand
GTGCGGATGTTGGAGGTCCCCGCTGGAGTGTGGTGAGTTGTGCGGATGTTGGAGGTCCCCGCTGGAGTGTGGTGAGTTGTGCGGATGTTGGAGGTCCCCGCTGGAGTGTGGTGAGTTGTGCGGATGTTGGAGGTCCCCGCTGGAGTGTGGTGAGTTGTGCGGATGTTGGAGGTTCCTGCTGGCATTGACGGCGTACGCAGGTGTAGGTTCTTGCTAGAGTTGATAGCTTAGGCAGATGTAGATTCCTTTGAGCTCAGAACTGTAACACAGTGAGCTTAAAGTCACCTAGACCGCTTCAGGAAAAAAGGATTATTGATTATTCATTTCCTGTGGTCTCAGCGTGTCCCTCCCTGGGGTTTAGAATAGGCCCATCCACCATCCAGAGGTTTCATTTTGAATATGTGGAGTTTGCCAAGAGCTCTAGTCAGGTCTGAAGGAAAAAGGGGAGTCGTGCACTTGTCAAGTATTTGGTTTTCATTGAACCCACAGTGCAAGTGACAGGTTAAGCCGGTTTTTAGGTTAGAATATGTCTTGCTGGCGTGGACATGGTCATTTTAGTCATAGCACTATGATAACAGATGCGTCTCCCGCCCCGGGCAGTGGCCACTTGCCTCTTTCAAGTAAGAGCGGGTTCCTCTTTGCGCATTTGTCGGTGTTCGAGGAAGTTGAAAGAAGGCAGGGGAGTGTCGCTGTCCTCCCAGCACCTGCCTTCGGGCCGGTGGGTATTGAGGGATAGGAGGGAAAACAGCCCCATGCCAGTGGGTATTGAGGGATAGGAGGGAAAACAGCCCCATGCCTCTCCGCCTGCAGACTCAGCTGCCACCACCGCGGCCTCTGGAGCTTGGCATCCACGGGTAAAGACCCCCTCAGCGTGTGGGCGACACGTCTGCAGCCAGTGTGCCAAGAAACTGCAAAGGCAAAATAGTGTTTTTGGCAGTGTCCCAACCAAACAGAGAGTGCATTGTGTGCACATTTGATAGCCCTTCTGTAGTTTTTTGCAAATTAAAAAAAGTAACACAGGGCCTGGTGCTGTGGCTCACACTTGTAATCCCTATGCTTTGGGAGGCTGAGGCGGGTGGATCACTCAAGGTCAAGAGTAGTTCAAGACCAGCTTGGCCAACATGAGGAAACCCCGTCTCTACTAAAAATACAAAAATTAGCCAGGCATTGTGGCAGAGGCCTGTAATCCCAGCTACTCAGGAGGCTGAGCAGGAGAATTGCTTGAACCAGAGAGGTGGAGATTGCAGTGAACCGAGATCACACCACTGCATTCCAACCTGAGGGACAGCGAGACTCTGTCTCAAAAAAAGAGCACAGGATTGCATACAGGGTAAGGCAGAATCAAAGGGATGGGATGAATTTGAGCATCCCTAATCCCCAAATCCCAAATCCAAAATGCTCCAAAAACGGAAACTTTCCAAGCACCAACATGATGCCACAAGTATAAAATTCCATTCATGAGCTGTTGACACAAAGTCCCATGCATAAAATTGTTTGAACTGTTGTGTAAAGTTGCCTTCAGCCTATGTGTATGAGCTGTGTGTGAAACATAGATGAGTTGTGTGTTTAGACCTGGGTCTCATCCCAAGGTGTTAATCATGCGTATGCAAATATCCCAAAATCCAAAGCACACCTGGTCCCAAGCACTTTGGATAAGCGATGCTCAACCTGTATTTACAGACAAGCTGGAAGGACTCTTGAGCCAAGATGGATCGTTATTACCTTCTAATTTTGGTGATCATGTAGTAGACACATTTATTCTGAGAAATGATCATAAATATGAGTGCTTTTTTTTCCCGTTTCTTTTTATTGAGACGGGGTCTTGCTCTGTGCTGCAGGCTGGAGAGCAATAGCATGAACTCAGCTCACTGCAGCCTCCACCTCCTGTTCTCAAGGAATCCTCCCATCTCAGTCTCCAGAGTAGCTGAGACTGCAGGTGTGTGCCACCACGCCCAGCCAATTTTTGTATTTTTTGTAGAGACAGGGTTCCGCTATGTCACCCAGGCTGGTTTCAAACTCCTGGACTCAAGCGATCCATTCGCCTTGGCCTCCAGAAGTGCTGGGATTACAGACATGAGCCACCACACCCAGCCTGAACAGTTCTTACATTATAGTAATTTATGCTTCTTCCTCTTAATCCAAAATAAGCAACTGTGTTTTTTTGCTAGCCAGCCACAGAGACAATATAAAAAATGTTTTAAAACTGTTTATCAGAGAGAAAATGGTACCTTTAGATCAATATCTTCAATAGTTTCCCATTAAAATTTCAGTATGTGGTCGGCTCTAAGTACTGGGAAGCTTCGAGGTCAGGCTGGTGTCCTTAAGGCTCACATTTGTTAGAGACAGCTGCTGCTGCCCTCTGCGGCTGTGCGCCTCACCTCCTCCACCTCACACAGTACACACAGGATGACGGCATTTGAGCCATGCCCTGGGTCACAGGTGGGCAGGGCATCAAGATGCCCATAGCTGGAGTGACCTCCAGAGCCCGGCTGTGCTGGGTCCCCAGGGCAGGTGGCTGTAGCATCCCTAGTGGGCTCCCTGGTGTGCCACAGCATGAGACTCTCTGCTCTGGTGGATGCCACGGGCCGTGGATGCGCCTCCACCTCCGCCCAGTGCAGTCATCCAGCTCCCCAAGCCTGTGCTGAACTAAGCAAGCAGCAGCCAAGTGGAGAGAGCTGGCATGTGTCCTCCCTGGCCCAGCCTTCTATTTCTGATGCCACACTTTTAAAAAAGGGGAAACGTGGCATTCTAACCTTTATTTTAAAAGTCTTTCACTATTGAATGACTTTCCTGAATTAACAACGTTCTCAAAAATATTCTCAGCATTGGTCAAAGGCTTAAGGAATTTTTTATGAAGAGTTATAACTTAAGTATTAAAAGTCCTACAGGTAAAATTAAGCAAAGGAGATTTACAGAAGCGAAAGAAGACAAGACACAGATCTTCTTTGGGGAAAGTGCTGAACCTAGATATTAATCAGAGAAAGCTGGGAATGTTGCTTCCTAGGAAGGTGGATACTGTGTGAGGAAGAGCAAGGGAAGCAGACTCTCCTTCCTCCCAGGTGGGGACATGCATGCTGAAGGGTGTGGGACCCCCCTCGACCCTCTCATGCGTTTCTCAGTATTTCAGTCCACTTGCCCACCAGTGTTCTGTGGACAAGGTTTTCTTTTGGGAGCATGACAAGCCCTCCGTTAAGTTTGGGCCGGGGTGGAAGTGGAAGCTGCCTGTTTGGGAGAGATGACTTCTGATCTCTTCTGGGTACATAGCTTCCCCTGCCTTTTTATAAAGAATAGAATTGTTATTGATAATTTCCGTCATCATGGTATTTTTATTCATCATTATTCTCTCTTTCACCAAATGTTTATAGAATAATTCTGTGTCACTGTAACTTCATCGGTGTAACGTCACCACGAGGCACAACAGGTAGCATCATCACTCGCACGTTGCAGGTGGGAATCGAGGCATAAACGTGGACTCCTGCCCACTCCAGCATGAGACTCTCTGCTCCACTGTGGAGGAGCTGGACCTTGGCAGTGTGGCGCAGGCTCTCGCCCCTCCTCGTGGGACGACCCTTTCCTCAGTGTTGTAAGCAGGGCTGTTCCTTCCCCAGCAAAACGCACACTGGTGTAAGCGCGCCTCCGCTCCTGCGGCCATTGGCGGAGGTGGATCTGTGGTGTCAAAAGGCATGTGTCATTGTTTGTTTACTTTTGAATTGCCACGGTGTGTTTTTCTTCCATGAATAGCCTGTGAATATGCCCTGCCGTTTGTTTATTGGCTTGTTCATCTTTTTCTCTTGATTTGTGAGAGCTCTTTTTATATTAAATTAGCCCTGGCCGGGCATAGTGTGGCTCACGCCTATAATCCCAGCCCTGTGGGAAGCTGAGTTGGGTGGATTGTTTGAGGCCAGGAATTTGAAACCGGCCTGGCCAACATGGTGAAACCTCATCTTTACTAAAAATACAAAAATTAGCTGGGTGTGGTGACACACACCTGTAATCCCAGCTATTAGGGAGGCTGAGGCAAGAGAGTCACTTGAACCCCGAAGGTAGACGTTGCAGTGAGCTGAGACGCACCACTGCACACCAGCCTGGGCCGCGGTGAGGCTCTGTCTCAGAAAAATAAAAAAAAAAACCCCAAAACGGGACATTAGCCCTTTGACTAATATGCACACTGCAGTTACCCCCCACCTTTTTTTGAGACAGGGGCTTGCTCTGTCACCCAGGCTGGAGTGCAGTGCGGTGGCCATGCCTTGCTGCGGCCTGGGTTCAAGTGACTTTCAGCGGGGACTGCAGGCCTCAGCCACTGTGCCTGGCCTCCCAGTTTTTCATCTGCCTTTTGACATGGTGCAGACACACGTGTATATGTGTGTGCATGCAGATGTGTGTGTAAATACACAAGTATACATGTGTATATGTGTGTGCATGCAGATGTGTGTGTAAATACACAACTATACTTGCCATTGCACATTTGTAAATAATGACGTGGCCAAATCGTTCATCTCTTCCTGACCTCTGGAGTGCAATGTGCTTTTAAGGGGCTTCTTCCCTTCCTATAGGTAGAAGCCTTTCAGGAATTGGTCTGGTATGGGCCATTGGTCTCTTAGGAAATTTAGGATAAACGTTTCCTTTCTTAGGCCTCTTACTGTAAACCCCGTGTCTGATTGGTCTGTCTCAGCAGCAGAGAAGTTACAACAGTAACGGTGGCCGTGTCATCTGGAGACGCGACCGGAGAAGAGAATGAGGCAGGATAGTGGGCTTCGGGCCAGGAGGAAGGCAGGCATTTTCCGTGCTGCAGTCAGGAGGGCCTCCTGCAGGGACGTGTGTGAGCACAGGAGCTGTCCTGAGGCCGGAGTGACACACCACAGCCTTCCCGAAGTTTCCTGCGTTCCGGGGTGGGGAGTGCAGCTCAGGAGAATCCTCCCACAGGTGCTCCTGTGTGGAGTGGACACCCCTTTGTGGAGCAGGCACCCCTATGCCTGGCAGACGCCCCTCTGTGGAGGCACCCCTGGGCCTGGTGGGCACCCCTGTGCGGAGTGGGCTGTGACGGGGGCCCCTCTCTGTGTCCCCACCCCCAGCCTCCCGCCATGTCTTCAGCACTGAATACGCCTCTGTCTGACGGGTTGTGTATTTCTGCGTGAGAAAATTAGTGAGGAATTTTCTCAGAGATGTTCTGAGCATACAAGCTTAATTGCCCTCTCAGTGGAATGAACCACACATTTCTACAGAACAAAATACCATGATGTAGTCTCATAGCTTGGAGTAGCAGAATGCCAAGAATTGACTTTCCATCTTCCATCACTGATACCCACAATGAGCTTGCCATCCTAAAATTGCTAAAGAGAATGTAGTTGTCGTCAATGTCGCATTAAGAATTTCCAGGAAAGTCAGCTAGAATGTGCCTGCCTGGGGTGGCAGATGGGCTGTGTATTTAATCACATTTGCCAGCTGGTCTATGCATCTGCCTACAGGTGAGTTAACAGGCTGTCTTTTTATCTTTCACTCTAAGCCTCAGGGCAGGAGGAAGAACTCAGTGACATCAGGCCCAGGGTAAATTCGCCAGTGTTCCTTGTTGATATGCACGGTGGCTTATGGTTACCCCGCCACGGACGTTTTTGTCTGACTCTATCCCAAGATTCCTGTGTATCTGCGTGTTGTGTGGACGGCGTCCACGTGTCTGCACAGCTGTGTGACGTTTTCCTGTGGACTCGGCACACCCCCGCCCCACGTATGGACAGCCGGGCTCCAGTCTCCTGCTTTTGTCAGTCGTGCTGCAGACGCCTTGTGAGTACGTCGGTTGTATTTCTGCAAGGATGGCTTTGGGGTGGCCTTGGAGAAAGCAGATTCCTGATGAGAACGGGTGCGTGTGCGGCTTTCTTCCTCGGCGCCGTAGCAGGATGCCTGTTCTCCGCCGACCTCGCCGGCGGCCTGTGCTCCATGCTGCCCGGCTTCCAGGCCTCCTCCCACCGCCAGATGACACGCCACGTCCCATTGTGTGGTTTTACGTCGTGCTCCTCCTGCTAACAGGCAGGCTGAGAGTCTTCCATGTGTTTAAGTCCATTTGCCGTTCTTTTCTATTTTGTAAGAAAAACGGCCTATTTATATCTTTTGCCCACTTTTCGTTTGGGTTATGCCTTTTTCTTCTCAGTATGGGGTGCTCTTTATATATTTCTTTATTCTTGATATTTTTCTGTGCCTGATGCCCGATGTATTTATTATTAATAATAATGGAGCAATAAAGTGAGTCACATAAAAAAATGATGGAGACAGTGATTCTCAAGCCAAGAGACACATACATTATTTAACTGCAGTCAAGCAGGCTTGTGTTAGAAATGCTTTTTCCAAAATCCAGTGTAGAGTTATTTAAATTTAAAAACATGCTGAGGAATTAGGGAAAGAGGCCGTCCGTGTTCTTGCTGGGGCATCATTTGGGCTTGTTGTGTGGGCACAGCTGGCTCTGAAGCTGGTTCTGCCGCACGCCTGGTGGGGGCCGATCACAGCCTGACCTTGGCCGAGCAGCGTCCCGGGCATTGCTCACTCACCGTGGCCTCCGGTGTTTTGGGAGTGAGGAGGGGTCAGGCCTCACTCTCTTCAGTACCTGGGGCCTTCATCCTGAGCTGCAGTCGGAGCCATGGTCCCTGCTGCTGAAATGTGAGAGAGCCCCACGCTGGGGTCCAGGAAAGTCGTTTCTCACAGAAGGCAGAGAAGGCCCTGGAACCACAGGGCTGGGCTCACCTCTACAATCTTGGTCTTTGGTGACTTGGTCCCAGGTCCCATGTCTGCATGCCCCTCCAGATAATACTCGCCGTGTTTGTGGCATGTGAGCGCACTCCTCGCGTTCACTGTCACCAGGGCATCACTCCCGGAGGCCCTGAGAGGCAGGCACCGCCCCGCCACCCTCCTGCCGAGGAGACTGAGGACTGGGCTAAGTAACCTGCTGAAGCTGCACGTGTGGGACTTCCTGCAGCCACTGTGTGCCATGCTGCCCCCCGAGATGCAGAACTTCAGAGTGGAATTCCCAGGTCGCCTCAGGGCCTCTTGGAGAGATTGAGCCCAGACTCCGGGGAGCCCAGACTCCCCCATGCTCTGCATGCCACTCACAGTCAGACCCATCTTCTCCAAAGCCCGTGGGTCTCAGTGGCTGGGATGTCTCATGCTGCAGGGCGCCTGGCCACATAGGGGCATGTCACAAATGCAAGAGGGGGGCTCTGCCCTGCAAGCCTGCTCAGGCAGCCTCTCCACCATCCACAATCGACCACTTGTCCCTGGAGCTCCGGGGGCACTGACCTGGCCCTGCCGCAGGGCTTCCCCCGCCCTCCTAGACACCCTGCACTTGCCACTCCAGGCGTGTGTGTCCGACCTGCCCCATGTTGGGTGTAGAACTCCTGCCGAGGGCTGGATGACAAGGACCTGGGTGTCACGGCCTCTGCAGTGCCAGCTGTGCCCTGGTAGCCAGGGCAGCCGTCGTCAGTCCTCAGTTCGGGAGGGCCACTCTGGGCCGGCGAAACTAGACCATGGACGAGGACATTTTACCTTCCCATCATTTTCACATGTCTCATGTTTTTCAACCATTTAAGGACATGAAGCATTCTCAGTTCATGGACCACACAGACAGCTGCATGGGGCCCCGCTTCACAGGTCAGAGTGGCTGGGTTTTGGCCTTCTCTGCTCTCCATTGCACAGCCCACGCTCTCCTCGGATCCTGGAACTCTGCCCAGCATGGACAGTCTCTACACCAGGGGACTGGTTCTCCACTCCTCGTCCGCGTCCCTTGTAGCAGTCACCCACGAGGCACTTGCTGGAGGATGGCCCCTGAACTGCCTGAGAGGTCCCTCCAGGTCTTCTCAGAGTCTCTGTTTCTTACCTGTAAAATGGACGTAAGCACTGGCCCTGCAGGATGGTGGCCAAGGTTAGCATTCACCATGTGTGGCCGGACACAGGCATTCGGAAATGGCAGCTGGGGTCTTAGCGTTTTGGATTCAGTTGTGGGTTTTTAAGCTGAGCTGAAAATGGATGGACTGTCCATGTGTGCGGCTGCCGTGGGTTCTATGTCAGACACCCACGTGCAGGTGCCTGGAGGTGACCAGGACAGTCCCTCGTGTAAGGCTGTGGATGTTACATGGTTAGTTTATGACAATAAGGTCATTGGCTTGTCTTCCTGGACTCTTTTCTCAAACTCCTTGTCAGCAGAACAAGCGAATACCTTTAGGGTTCACGTCAGGCTCAGGCCTGACTGTCGACCTGAACCTGCTGCCCCGGGAAACACGGTGCCTGGCTGTGTGGTGATGGTGATGTCACTCAGCAACACCCCTCGTGTAAACCTAGAGTTCATGCCTCCCTTCAACCCCACAGATTGCAGATACTCCATTTCCATCCTGGGAGAACCGTCCAGTGTAGCCAGTGCATTAATTTGCCTACACCAAGGCGGCAAGCATGTATTTATTCATTCAGGAAACAGCACTGAGCACATATGGCGTGTCCTGCTTTGTGACAGACACCCACTCACTGAGCTCCAGCAGGGGCAAGGAACTTAAAAATGGACAAGCAGCGGATCCTGCCTTTAAGGCCATCGGTCGTGTGCGTTGTCCAGAGCCCAGCAATTGTAAGTTACACAGTCCCTCTAAGCCTTTCCGGTCGCGGAAGCGTCCCTCAGAGCGGCTCCCGGAACCCTTTCCGGTCTTGGAATTGTCGCTCAGAGCGGGCCCCGGAACCCTTTCCGGTCGCGGAAGCGTCGCTCAGAGCGGGCCCCAGAACCCTTTCCGGTCGCGGAAGCGTCGCTCAGAGCGGCTCCCGGGACCCTTTCCGGTCGCGGAAGCGTCGCTCAGAGCGGACCCAGAACTGCTTCCGGTCGCAGAAGCGTCACTCAGAGCAGCCCCCAGAACCGTTTGCGGTCATGGAAGCCCTTTCCGTGGGATGGCAAGGCCTGAGCACATGGCCCCATCCAGGCACCTGCATCCGTCACTTCCCACCCCTGGGGGCTGCCTCCCGGGTGCACCTTCAGGCTCTGGAGTGGGCAGGCCGTCACCGCTCTGGGCAATGACATAGAACATTTGTCAGACATTCTGGATAGCTGAATATAGTGTGTGAACTTCTGGTGGAAGGAAACTTCTAAGTAGATGTCACAGACTGTTTTAAGTAAAATTGCAATGCTGCAAAAGAAATAGCACTCAAAGATGTTCTCTCAGCAAGGCAGTTTACTTCTCTAGAAGGGTGCGGGGTGAACAGATGGCGCAATGATGGCCGCCACATGCTTGGACAGGGGGAAGGGGTACTTATGCCTGACAGGGTAGGGGGTCGTCCCTGCTGCTGTGTCGTCCCCTATTGGCTAGGGTTAGACTGCACAAGCTAGGCTAATCCCGACTGGTTATTTTAAAAAGAGCGGGGGTACAAGCTGGAGTGGCAGGTTGGGTGTGTTGGTGGGAAGGACGGTTATGGGCGTATCACAGCGGTAGCCAGGGGTGATCAGGTGAGGGATGAGTCAGGATGCTGGGAGGTGGGGCGAGGGGAGCAGATGTGAACTGATGAGAACTCATCTGCTGCTGGAGAAGGTTGTTTGCTGGAATTACAAGGAAACTAAACTTTAAAATAGAGAATTAAAGAATAAGAGAGCTGCACACTCTGACATACTGATTCTTTGGAGAGAAACTTGGGGTTCACTGCAACAATACTTTGGAGCTTATTGGTTATTAATAATGAAAATGATTAAAGTAAAACCTGCCGCTGTTGGTGGAGATCCGTCAGCGTTTCTTTTGGAATAAAAGTGTGTGTCCTGATGGTTGCACACCCAACCATCACAGGTGCTGCATAAGCAGCCGGCCTCCCTTCAGGTTGAGCGTTTCTTCTCAGTGCTGTCCTGGGAGCCTGCAGAATCCCTGGAAACCTGGAGCAGCTCAGCCTTTCGCTTCCTGGTTCCACCTTGGCGCTGCAGGTGGCCGGCAACCACGGTACCATGACTGTCAACAAGAGAGTGCAGGTGACGGGATTTGGTTTTTTGCAGCCTGACCACAGAGTGGTGAGGTAGAGAAGTTGAGGGGTCCTGGAGGTGGAGGGACTTCAAAATCCATGCTTCTCTGAGCACCATGTTCTTCCCGAGACTCAGCCCAGCGGTTTGTCTAGAGCAGGTGCCAGTCTTAGGACGCCCGCCCAACGGCAGGTGGCCCGTCCCTCTGCTCTACCTTCCCGGGATGGAGAATTCACATTTTGAGGACATGGGCTAAGAACAGGAATTGGGTATTTTTTAGGGAATAAAATGGAAATTAAAATATATTAATTTCTCATTTTAGCAGCTTTGACATCTAGTAATTTGCTGGTTGAAATTGTTACATGCCAGTTACATTGTTTACAAAACGAATTTTAAGAATTAGCTTTATGTGGATTCATTCCACGTGGATGTGAGCACCTACCGTCCATGAGAGCATGCTAAGTGCTTTTCGTTTATTTAGGCAAAAGATAAAACGTTACTGCTGCCACGACTTGAAGTGTTACTGGTGGAGCTACACAAGCTCGTGGACTTAGGGAGCCCAGCCCACAGGCACCGCTGCCTGCGACAGAAAGCAGGGGCGAGCGTCCGGGAACAGAGTTGTGCTCATGGTGAAACAAAGAAGCTGTGTTTCCTGGTCTTTGTGTTCTCTCCAGCGGTGAACGAACATAGGAAGCTTTCATCTCCAGAGTAAACAAATTCCAAGCCCATTCCACGCAGCTTTTTCTAGAAGGCAGTGTGTTTAATCCACTTGTTCTCTGAGTATCTTACTGTTATCATAACTTCCTCTTGTGTCTGTGATAATTACCTTCACAGATATTTGGGAAAACTACAGGGTCTACTCGGGTCAAGACTAGCTTCTCTATTTTTTTCACATTTCACTTGGTGTTTCCACAACTGGGCTATTATTTTTAGACCCTTGCAGAAGAGAACTGATTTGAATCCAGAAGAGCCAGAGGTCACCTCATGGAGGTGGACGGGATGCCCACTCCTTTCCCAGGCTGGCCTCCTCGCCCTTACCCCATGAGGGAATGGCCAGGGGCGTGGACCAGCGGGCCAGTTGTTCAGTGTTCAGGAGTCTTGGGAAACATTGTTAAACATTAAATTATATAAACAATCAAGTTGTATTAAAAACAAAAGCATTTAACAGTACCTATTCACAGCATGCTTCTTATCGACGTCTTGTGTGTTTCTCTGCAGTGTGTGCTTCTGAGGGTGGCGTCTTGTGTGTGTGGCAGAAGGCGAGGTTCCAGTGAGGGTGAGCAGCTGCAGGCCTGCACGCTGTTAGGGGAGCCAGGGGCCAGTGTGGTGGGGTGTCCAGAGAGCTGCCTCTGAACTTCCAGAAGTTTCCAGGAAGTCCACGCCACATGCAGGAGTGCGGGACACATGCTGCTCGGGTTCCATCAGCCTTTGTTTCTACATTAAAGATTTTTTTTTTTTTTGAGATGGAGTCTTGCTCTGTCACCCAGGCTGGAGTGCAGTGCCATGATCCTGGCTCACTGCAGCCTCCTCCTCCCAGGTTCAAGCGATTATCCTGCCTCAGCCTCCCAACTAGCTGGGATTACAGGCACCTGCCACCACACCTGGCTAATTTTTGTATTTTTAGTAGAGACAGGGTTTCATCATGTTGGCCAAGCTAGTCTCGAACTCCTGAACTCAGGCGATCTACCCACCTTGGCCTCCCAAAGTGTTGAGATTACAGGCATGAGCCACCGTACCTGACCACTAACGACGTTTGAAATAAGAAGAATGGATCAGTAAACATTTCACATTTTTTAAATCTGTCTTACTAGCTCCTTTCACACTTAAAATCAAACACTCCAGTAACTAACACTTGTGAAGCATTTTTCAATATTCATACATAGTTATATTATCTCAGAATGGTTTGTTACTGTGGGTTGTGTGCTCCGCATAAATGCAAACTGACTGAGAAGCAGCCGTCAGCCAAGAAGTTGGCTTGAAGATGTACAGTTTTGCAGTTTTCATTTTGTAGGTTACATTTTCAGTTAAAAGATGTGAAAATCATTGAACCACTTCTCTTAATAAAAAGCTGAGTGACATTTATACTTTATCACTTCCGTGGGTGAAACACCAAATGCTTCTGGGAAAAACAGCAACATGTGCAGGGTATAGAAATTCATTTGTCCCCCATGTGGCGTTGCCCTCTTATCCTGGGTGAGGGCTCAAACAGAGCTGAGGATTTGCTGCAGAAACACTCTTGGAGCAGGAGGAGGCTGGGAGAGCAAAGGGTGGGCTTGGAGTAGGAGGAGGCTGGGGGAGCTGGGGACGATTCTCGGTGAATGAGGACACATCCTGCAGCCCTCTGGAGAGGTTTTTCCTGTTGGGTGCTGGGGGTTTAAACCTGGATCTGTCTCGCTCTGAAGCAGAGGCTCTCACCCAGGAGCAGTCTTGTTCCAGCCACCTGCAACACACATGGCAGGTTCCGGAGAGTTTTGACCGTCATGAAAGTGGGAGTGCTCCCAAGACCCTGCCCGAAGACTTCCTAACCTGCGTGCTCTTTCAACAAATAGCGTGTGGACACATTTTTAACCTGAGCTGTGTAACAAGAAATTCAGCCAGCTGTGATGATGACTTTTCAGTTTTACGTTAACATTTCATTGAGCTTATACACTAATAAAACTTCTCCATCACCGTGAAGGGCTCAGCTAACGTACTTTCATTTATTGATGCAGAAATTGGAGATTGGTACTCTTTATCTTCTGCTTACTGTGTAAAACATCTTTCCAGGATGATCTGGAAGGTTTTCAGTGCCTGTTTTGTAAACTTTTAATTTTTTTAAATAGAACAATTTTATTTTTTCCCATTTTTCCAAGAAGACAGAATGAAGTCAATTCTGAATACTAAACTCTTTTGTCTATAAAATGTTAATGAACATTTTATAACCAAATAATGACATTAATTTTTGTAAATGCCCTTGGGTAAGTTATTCTCTTAGAGAACTATTGTGCCCTTCTTGGTAACAAGTTATGCATTTTTCATGTGAGTTGCTTTTCACGTTAAAAAAAAGTGCATACAACAGAAAACACAACCTTATCCAATCAATATGCCGAGCTAATTCCTGTCATCATTCACTGGATAGGAAGCATAGGAAGCCACCTGTCAATATGCCTTAGGGCGGCAGATGCGGTCTGGGGCTTAAAGGAGAGAAATGGAAAGTTTTTACTGCGTTGAAGATTGGTCTGTCAGCCCTGAGCCGGATTTTATTTAACATTTTATAAACAAAACGAGAGTCTTTTCATTTCTCAGTCTTCCATATAAGAATCCAGAAAGTCGGAATGAAAGTGATTTTCTCGTTTTTCTCTAATTATTTGGAGTTCACAATAGTACAGTTGAGGAGGTGATGCCTCACTGTGAGTTTCACGCTTCCCTTCCCACAGATTCTAACCAGAGGCTGCTGTGTCCTGGGTGCTGTGTGTACAGGGCCCCCGCTGAGTCCAGTGTGGGTGGCAGAGACGCATCCAGAAGCCCCCGGGAAGTTTAGCATGACCGGCTCAGCTGAGGGCTGTGGAAGAATAGTATCTGGTGATTTAAGTAAAAAAGATTTTTTACATACCAGATAGAAACATGCTCAAATGATGTCAGCATGATCTGGGTTAGGTTATTAAGTTGTTCTTTTAAAAAAATATTTGGTCTCAATATAAACATACTGGCCTGATACTTTTCAGCTAGTTCACACAGACATTAAACTTGTGTTCCTATGCTGGCCCTGGTCCCTCTTCTTGCTCAGAGCCTGGAAGAACTCGCCATACTGCCACATCATGTTTGCGTAAATATAGTTATACCGTATTGTGTAAATATAGTTACACTGTTCTGTGTAAATACAGTTCCCAGTGCGGTTGTTAACAGTTCTGCCAATAAGTATTTATTGCTTTGCTCTGAGTTTGATGATCAAACTGAGATTTAAAACACAATGGGCTGGGAAGGATCAAAGGCAGCTTTAAGGATGCATCGCCTGTTCCTTCGGTCCACAGGTCTTGGTGGTTGCCGGGAGGTGGGGTGGAGGTGACGTGGTCGTGCGCCTTAGCCACGGTTCTGCATTCTGCAGTTTCAGTTACTTGAGGCCAACCATAGTATGAAAATATTAAAAGGGAAATTCCAGAAATAAACAATTCACAAGTTGTAACTGTGCACCCTTCTGGGGAGCGTGGTGAAATCTGGTGCTGCCCGCTGTGCCCCGCCCGGGACAGAGCCCTCCGTTTGTCGTGTGTCTCCAGGCTGCGGACGCTCTCCGCCCTTTGGTCACTTAGGGCCCCCTTGGTTATTAGATCTGCGATCAAGGGTTGCAGTGCTCGTGTGCAAGGAATCCTCATTTGACTTCCTAATGGCCCCAGAGCACAAGAGCAGTGAGGTAGGGAATGCAGGTTCACCTGAGAGAAGCTGTAAGGTGCTTCTTTAAGTGAGAAGTGACAGTTCTCGGCTTAATAAGGAAAGAAAACGTACGCTCAGGTTGCCAAGATGTCCAATCACATACATCTTCTATCTGTGACATTGGGAACAGCATCTTGTGGTGACTGTTCTGTTTTATTAGTTATTGTTAATCTCTTACGGTACCTAATTTATACATAAACTTGTTCAGGCGTACGTGTGCACAGGGTGAACATCGTGTACTGGGCTTCAGTATTATCTCGGTTTCAGAAATCCCCTGGGGTCTTGGAGGTACCCCCTGAGGAGAAGGGAACATTGCATACATAGGGTTGGGTACTGTCTCGGTTTCAGGAATCCCCTGGGGTCTTGGAGGTACCCCCTGAGGATAAGGGGGTGCTGCACACACACCTTATTCTGCCCCTTGTCAGTCAGGTGTCGCCCCAGCTGGAACACTGTGGCTCATCCTAGCTGTGCTTTAAAAAAGCCTGGTGACACGTGCTCCACCAGGCTGCACGGTGAACCTGCAGCAGGGGTGGGGCCTCCCCAGGGACATTTTGGTCAAGCTGGCAGCAGCTGCCCCCGGCTTACAGGCTGAGGGTGGCACACTCACCTCCTCCCTACTGGAGTCACCTGCCTGGCCCTGCGGTCTTTGAACTCGTGACCCCGATGGAAGATAGAAAGCAGAAGGAAAGACAGTCCCAGTTATCAAGGCATTTTAACCTAAGGTCATGGAGTCTCCTGCTTATGAAGTATGTATGTGTGGTAAGTGCAGAGCTCCCAAAGCCCTCCTCCTCCTCTGCCCCAGCTCGGGGTGGGCTTCTGGGCCCACAGTGAGGTTGGAATCCACACTGCAGATGCTGCGGTGTTTCTCCTTCATTCCTGATGCCCGATGCTGACGTTAGGAAATCAGTCTCTGAAGCTGAGAGGCGGTTTCGGAGAGTATCAGCTGTGACCTGAAAGGCTGCCTTTGGGAAGATGCAGCAGACGGCCAGGCCTTGTGAGCATTGTCTCTGCGCGCCTCCGAGACCGCTGTGTGCCTGATTTAAAAACACTTGTGTCCAGGATGTGCCTTCAGTCCCAGCCGTGGTTCAGAGACCAGGAAGAACTCCTCAGGACCCTGCTCCGTCATTTTCCTCCCCGGAAGATAAGAGCTGGCTACAGACGGGGTGTTCTGGGTGTGACACAAGCCGGAAGTGGGCAGGAGTGGTTCGTTTTTCTACATCTGAACTCCTGTGTCCATGCGGTGAAATTCCACTGCTCTAAAGTCATGCCCTCCAAACCCAGTTATGCTCAACAAGGTTCCGTGGAATAATTCCATTCAAGATCCTAAAACTGAACACATCACAAGCAAAAGGTATCAGTGTGTGAATGCTCGGGTTATGACGGACAGCCCTCCGGGAGCAGGGTGGGGGCGGAGCACTGAGCCTCGTGAGCCCTTCCTCACTGCGTGCGGCTCCTGACCTCAGAGGGAGGCTGGCGATAGCAGTGACCCGTCCTTTTCTGGTAACTTCTTGGGGCAAAGAATAAAACCATTCTTCGGTTCGCTTCATTTTCTGCCTATAACTTCAAAAAAGCATTTGACACCGAGCAGCCCTGTGTGCTGGCTGAGCTCCTGTGTCTGGGGAGTTGAGTAGAAAGATCTTCCTTCGGGATGATTTCTGTCTGCATGTCTTGCCATGCCTGATTATAGCAAATCCCAGGTAGACATTATATAACAACAGCTATTACGTTGTAAGCCGAAAACAAAAATCTAAGTCCCCAACTGATGGAATGGACCTGCCTCTTGGCCAAGGGGACCCCAAGGACACCGGAAAGGCGAGTTCGGGCCATGGCGGGAAGAGTGGGAAGAGTGGCTCAGATGGGCCTCGTCCTACCATCCTCCTCCCTTTGGGCCAGCAGTGACATTCAGAGACCCTGAGACCGACAAAAGACTCTTCATACCAGTGAGAGACTCGATTCCAGCCCGACTCTGGCGCAGCCTCGAGTGACAGACAGCAGACCCTGAGAGGAATTATTTTACCCCAAAATAGATTTCACTGACATTTTTTGAAATGGCCCCACACAGCTATCTCTTGGGGGGGAAATTTGCATTCTGTAGAGAATCCACTTCCCTGCCTAGCTCTTTTCTGGGGAGTCTGAACCCTTTTAAGCTCTGGTAAGAGACACCATTTCTTCTCTCTGAAGCCTGCTAGTTGGAGGCGCCTCTACATGGAGGAACCTTGGCTCCCGTGACCTGCTTATCTTAACCTCATGCTGACTTCAACTCCATGCAGAGCTTCACTCTCAACCAGCCGCCACTCAGGAAATCTTTGAATCCACCTGTGGCCTGGAAGCCCCAGCACCCCCTGCTTTGAGATGTGGCACCTTTCCAGGCCGAACCAGCACTACCTTCCATGTACTGGTTCGTGTCTTTGCCTGTCAGTGTCTTCCTAAAATGTGTAAAATCAAGCTGTGCCCCAGCCACCTTGGGCACATGTTCTCAAAGTCTTTAACTTTGGCAAAATAAACCCCTAAGTTGGTTGAGACCGGTTTCAGGTACGTTCGGTTTGAACGTTAAGTTGCGGAAAGAGATGATATATTTTGTTTGGAGTGTAACCGGAAGCTGTTCCCATCTTGGAAAGTGACAGCCTGCAGTAGCACGCTTTAGCTGCAGCCCCCCAAAAGCAGGAGTATTGGTGTGGGGTGACGGAGCCCCAACCCCAGGTGTCCCTGCAGGGTGGTGCCTCTGCTTTCACGGTGACGTCGCTCCTGGACGCGTTGCCTCTGACGCCTTCGGAGACCTGGCCTGTACCTTACAGGCTCACAACTGAGTGTTTATCACGACTCAGCGTCCTTCTGTCTCGTCACAGACAGTGCACTGTAGAGGTTTGTAGAGGTTACCGGTGTAGGTGGCTTTGTTCCTTACGCATTTCATGGAGCGGAGACATGAGAGTATTTGTTTCCTGATGAAGGGGCTGCTGGGTCTGCGGTGAACACTCTGCTGGGCCCCCACCCTGCCTCCCATCCAGACAGAGTCCCAGGGAGGCCTGTGGGCTGTGGCTGCCGCAAGGCCGGCATTAAAGGAGCCGGAGAGGCTGCGGAATCCCAGGAAGCTGGTGACGTCCTCCCCCAACCCCAGCAGGCTGTGCATTAAGTCACTGCATTCACAGGGTTTTGTTCCCTTGATGGGCTTGTCTGCATGGGGCCCGGTGACAGTGGGCTGGAAGTGGAGTCCCACGTTCACACTGGATGGCTACTGAGGTGAATGGGGCCCAGGCATGTTTTTTAATGGAATGTCCACAGCCTGGTTGCTTGTCCCAGAAGATGAGTGGTAGTGATCACCCTCTGACCACAGACCTACCTGTGGCCTTAGCTCAGGGCGGTGCCAGTCTGGGCTGCTAGAGGCCCAGATCCCCAGAGGAGGAGCCGATGGGCCCTGGAGCAAGGCGGGGACATCTTGGGGCCTCCCCACCATGCGCTTTTTTTTGCAAGTCCTTCAAATGGCGCCTGCTCCTTAGCTGCTGCCTGGCGACTGTGAGGCTTATCGGGGTGGGGTGAGTGCTTTCCACTCAGTAAAGGCCTTGACAGTGGCTGGTTTTCCTCCCCATCTCTGGAAGCTTCTTCCCCTGGGCCTTCCAGTCTCGTGTTCTGGCCTGGACAAAGACACGAGAGGTGGGGAGGAGCTGCTGGGGATGGCCCGGGCAGTCCCTGTGGCCTGGAGGACTGGCGAGTTGTCCCCCAGGGATGCCTGTGAAGATACCTGGAACCCCAGGCCAGCCGGCCTCCTGTGCAGGTCCTGACCTAGGAAGGTTGCCGTCCCGCTGGCCCCGCCTCCTCCGGGCAGGCCCCGCCTCCCTTCCCTTCCCCTCACTCCGTCCCATTTGGGCCCCTGCCTTTCCTCTGCACATTCTTCTTAGCGTGTGCATGGTTAAGATGAGGAAGTGCCTCTGAGCGAGGAGAACGTACTGAAATCGCATAAGCGATCTTCAAACACAGGAAGAAGCATTCAGTCCCATGTTCGTGCTGAGAACGAGGCTTGATCTTCTGAAGGAGTCACGGGTTTGAGAGAGACCTGAGAAGTAAATCTGAAAACTAGATTCCCTCTGAACAAAATATCTCGGGTGCTAAATTCTCCAGTGGGTATCAGGAAACGTCTCAGAGTGAGAGCGTCCGCCTTTCCGGAGTCTGCCGCGGTGTGGCGGTTCACAGACCGACGTACGAACTCACTTCATGTCCTGAACTCTGAGAGCCGCGCTCCTCCCACCCCCCGGGTCCTCGGCCTCCTGACGCGCGGCTTCCCTGCAGGCCGATGTCGGGCGTGGACCCCTGAGGTGATCACGGGCAGTGTTAGTTCATGAGCGTGATTCCAGGGCTAAGGCTGGGCTCAGATCCCACTGCCACGTGGTTCTGGAAATGGACGCGGCGTTTTCCGGTGCAGCAGTGGTGGAGACGTGCGGCCGCTTCGCTCCTTCGGACCAGGCCGTCTCTGCTTCTCCTTGCAGGCTGGTCCAGCCGGCCTTGTTTTGTTGTGTTTCTGTTCTGTTCTAGGCTTTTAGCAGCCTGAAGCCAGGGTTTTGGTTTCTGCCTCTAGTAACAAGCGGGAGAGAGGGGCGAGGAAGGGGCTTTACTGGCCAGCCAGAAGCGGGGAGTAAGACCTCACGACTGCGTTCTCTCCCTTGGACACCGCTGCTGGAGGGAGCCCCTCACCCAGAGGCGGTCCAAGCCGCACTCCTGGGACCCTCTTTTTTCCAGAGTCTGCTTCCTGCTGAGCTGCGTCCTGAAGGGGCGTTCCAGCTGAGTCTGTTGCAGCCTCAGGTCAGCGACTGCCGGGCAAAGTCTTCTGGGGCCAGGGTCCTTGTGCGGCATCCATCACGTGCCTGCATCAGTCTCCCTGGAAGGGGAGGGGAAGGGGGAGGGTTTTGCTCACCTTCTCCCCCAACCCCCCAGGATGGGGCAGAGCACCTGAGGGCGTCCACCTCTTCCCTCCATGTTCACTGCACTGAAAGCTGACACAGGTGCCCAGTCCTGTAGGAATACGCTTTGAGCAGGAAGGATGTGGGGGTGCCAGGGGCCCCTGTGGGAAGGTAGGGAGGATAGGGGGTGTTGGGGGGCTCCTGTGGGGAAGATGGGGGTATTGGGGGTTCCCGTGGGAAGGTGAGAGGATGTGGGGGTGCCAGGGCCTCCTGTGGGAGGGTGGTGAGGATGTGGGGGTGTTGGGAGCTCCTGTGGGAGGATGGTGAGGATGTGAGGATATTGGGGGCTCCTGTGGGAAGGTGGGGAAAATGTAGGGGTACCGGGGGCTTATGTGGGAAGGTGAGAGGATGTGGGGGTGCCAAGGCCTCCTGTGGGAAGGTGGGGAGGATGTGGGGGTGCCGGGGGCTCCTTTGGGAAGGTGGGGAGAATGTGGGAGTGTTGGGGGCTCCGGTGGGAAGGTGGGGAGAATGGGGGGGTGCCAGGGTCTCCTCTCGAAACGGTGGCAGACTG
>CAUYOR010185253.1:0-14208 GCA_963573925.1 Callimico goeldii | reverse complement strand
CCTTATGCTTATGAGACAAGTTTTACTGGGTACAGAGCTTGATCATCATCTTTACTTGAATCCCTTATACATAGTTATTAGGTTATTAGGTAATCTAGGGCTTTCAGTTACAGTGAATGACTGAATAAAGGAAAGTGTCAGTTTGCACCCCTTATCACAGTCAAGTTCTCTTCTCCATTGCCCTTATGTGTGCCATGATTATTTCTGCATTTGGCTTCCAGCTTGGAATGCCTATGCAGTCTTTTTCTTTGTTTGTTTAAAGTATTTTTAGAGATAGGATCTTGCTCTGTTGCCCAGACTGGTCTTGAACTCCTGACCTCAAGTGAGTCTCCTGCCTCAGCCTGAGTAGCTAGGATTATAGGCACTTACCCACTGTGCCTAGCTCCTATGCAATCTCTCTGTTTTTTTTTTTTTTTTGAGATAGGGTCTTTCTCTGTTGCCCAGGAATGCAGTGGCATGATGATGGCTCACAACAGCCTTGGACCTTCTGGACCCAGGCAGTCCTCTTGCCTCAGCCTCCCAAGTAGCTGGGACAACAGGCATACACCACCACACCAGCTAATTTTTTTAAATTAATTAATTAATTGATTTTTAGATGGAATCTCACTCTGTCGCCAGGCTGGAGTGCAGTGGCATGATCTCGGCTCACTGCAACCCTAAGTAGCTGGGACAACAGGCATACACCACCACACCAGCTAATTTTTTTAATAAATTAATTAATTTTTAGATGGAATCTCACTGTCGCCAGGCTGGAGTGCAGTAGCATGATCTCGGCTCACTGCAACCTCTGCCTCCCAGGTTCAAGTGATTCTCCCGCCTCAGCCTCCTGAGTAGCTGGGAATACAGGCACACGCCACCACGCCCAGCTAATTTTTATGTTTTTAGTAGAGAAATACAACAAATGCTGGGTGGCTGGATCCCAGGTCTCCTAAACACTTTTTTTTTCCTGTCATAATCAGGTCTCACTAAACACTTCTTAGAAGAATGTCTCCTCATGTTGACTGGGTCTTACCTGATTATGTCGTGCACCTCTTTCCCAAGGCTCATTTGCCCCAGCGCATGCGCAGCTGCTCGCCTCACTTCCTTATGCCAGTCATTCCACATCAGCTGGATCAACTTATGTTTCATATCCTATAAATAGGTATGATCATTAGCTATCTCCTATTGAACATTAATTTTGTGCTTGGCATTATGCTGTTTTTTATTCTTTTTTTACTCACCACTGTACTAACGAGGATTGTACTGAGTGTTTTTGCCCATCCCTTACTCTCCTAAAGAATCCAGTGGGGTGGATGTTACTTACTACCATTTATAGATGACAGAATGGAGGCTTTGACCAACTTGTCCAAGGTTAGCCTGGTGAGTGCTGGAACCAGGACTCAAACCCAGCTCTCTCTCCCAAGCTCATCCTTTAAACTATATAGTGTCAGTGCCAACATAATCTGTACCTAGGAGACGTAAAATTTGAAAGTGATACTTGATAAGGTGACCAGTTCATTGCAGTTTGCCTGGGACTTTCCTGGTTTTAGTACTGAAAGTCCCATGGCCTGGACAAACCAGAACAGTTGGTCACTCTATAAGTGCACTTGTCTCAGAGAGGAATGGTCAAAGATTACTACATGATAATTGCATAAATGTGCTCACGCTGTTCTCCCTGCTAGACGCATCTCCCTTCTCTACTCCTACCTGGTACTTGATGTCTTTGTACTCTTCCTTTAGGATTTAGCTCCAAAGCATCTCCTTACTATCACACTGAAATTTTATTGAAAATTTTAAAAAATAAAATAAAGAGCCAGGCGCAGTGGCTCATGCCTATAATCCCAGCACTTTGGGAGGCCGAGGTGGGTGGATCACAAGGTCAAGAGGTCGAGACCATCCTGGTCAACGAGGTGAAACCCCATCTCTACTAAAAATACAAAAATTAGCTGAGCATGGTGGTACGCGCCTGTAGTCCCAGCTACTCGGGAGGCTGAGGCAGGAGAATTGCTTGAACCCAGAAGGAGGAGGTTGCGGTGAGCCGAGATTGTGCCATTGCACTCCAGCCTGGGTAACAACAGCGACTCTGTCTCAAAAAATAAATAAATAAATATAAAATAAAATAAAGATATCTTAGTGAAGTCTTCTTTGCCCCTTGTAAGCACAGGAAATCCCCACAACACCTATAGTTGCTTCTGTTTTTGCTGTTTATAACATTTACCAAGGGAAGACTTATCCTTGCACCCCCAGTGGTAACATAGTGCCTAGTGCATCAGATGTGGTCAGAAACTGCATGCTTACTGAATGAGTGAAAAGACTCATAGACACACTGCCTTTCTTAGCTCCAGCAGTCTGCCATGAGATCCTCATCATCTTCACCTCAGCCCCTGCTAGCTCTGCATGTCATTTTACTTTTAGTTGGCAATTCTAAGTGACAAGCTCCAAAGAGGTAAAGGTACAAATGGATGTTGTTAAAACTATATTGTTAAAATGCGGATTCTGATTGAGCTGGCCTAAGTTGAGATTTTTGCATTTTTAATAAGCTCCTAGGTGACGCCTGCTCTGCTGGTCCAGGACTTTAGCAGCAGGGTGCTATATAGCACTTGAGACAGAACTCACTCAAGTCCAAAACCTTTTCATGTGATTACTGTACTGAGTGGCCAGATTTTGTGCTTCCCATGTCAAAATGTCAGGATTACAGAGTGGAGGGTGTTCACTTATCATGGGAATGGCAATCTTTTGGGCTATTCTGGAGATACTTACTGTTATAAGGAAAAGATCCCATTTGGACAGCTGAAGATGATTGGGAAATAATGGCAAAAACAAGGTGTTGCCTGGAATTCCCTCTTTAGTTCTAGCTGAGCCCCACAGTTCTTCACAGACCTTTTTTTTTTTTTTTTTTTAGATGGAGTCTACCTCTTTTACCCAGGCTGAAATGCAGTGGTGTGATCTTGGCTCACTGAAACCTCCACCTCCGCCTTCCAGGTTCAAGCGATTCTCCTGCCTCAGCCTCCCGAGTAGCTGGGATTACAGGCATGCACCACCATGTCCAGCTAATTTTTGTATTTTTAGTAGAGACAGGGTTTTGCCATGAAACCAGGCTGGTTTTGAACTTCTGGTCTCAAGCGATCCACCTGCCTTGCCTCCCAGAGTGCTGGGATTACAAGCATGAGCCACCACACCTCTTCACAGAACTTTAACCAATAAGTTTAACCCATACATATCTCTCTCTTTCTGAAAAGTTTTAAAAGAGTACCTTATATTTATTGCTTGTTCGTGAATCATCTGTATATATTGGTCTTGTTGTTCCTACCATAGTGTTAATTTTGTGAAAGCTGGGACTATGTATTTTGTTGTCATTGTTGTTTTGAGACAGTCTCGCTCTGTTGTCCAGGCTGGAGTGCAGTGGTGTGATACTGGCTCACTGCAACCTCCACCTCCCGGGTTCAAGCGATTCTCATGCCTCAGCCTCCCGAGTAGCTAGAATTACAGGTGCATGCCACCACACCTGGCTAATTTTTGCATTTTAGTAGACATGGGGTTTCACCATGTTGGCCAGGCTGGTCTCAAACTCCTCACCTCAGGTGATCTACCTGCCTCGGCCTCCCAAAGTGCTGAGATTACAGGTGTGAGCCACTGTGCCCAGCTGGGACTATGTTTTATATGTGTGTGCTGAACACTTAGAGAACCAGCACAGACACTCGTATAGATGGGTTTTTGGGTAGTTTAAGTCAGTGCTTCTCAAATGGTCTTTGATGAAGGACCAATTTGTGGGGGGAATGCGCCAATGACTGATAAAGTCTGTTGATATTGAGGCAATGTCAAATTACTATAAAAGTTTCTAAACTCCTGTCAGTTTTTATGCTATTTCATTGTGGATTAGTTACCAACAGTTCGTGGACTACCACCACGTTGAGAAGCACTGGCTTCACAGACAGATTTGTTGGCATTTGAAGATAATTCTGGGCTAGAAGTAAGAAGTAGTGATGTGGGAACAGAGATCTGTTTGGTAAGTATGGGATACTAGATAGCAGCAAAAAGTAGAAGGCCTCTGTAGCTCAGCCTCTCAAAGGTTTTCTGTCCTGGAGAAAAAGAGGTTTACCAAGCAGACATTTCCGCTGATCCGGGAGAAAGCCTGGCAGGCCACAATCCGGTTCTTCCATTGACGGCTGTTCAGCTCCACAGCAAGCATGGTGTGTATCAGCGTCTGAGGAAATGGAAGACTTGTATGGATATTCACAATCACTGTTAGAGATACTAGAACCTTGAAATTACATTCTGACATGGCATCCTGCATAATTAATGTCACCAGGGTTTGCAAGAGATGGGGCATGTTTCCTTCTCAGCAAGCTGACTCTGTGATCATAAATTAGGGAACAAAATACAAATTTAAAAATCTAAACAGAAAACTGAGACCTTTGTTTCCTGACTTTAAATATTTTTACCCCTTAAATGATTTTTATATGCCTCGATCTTGTAACTTTCACATTGCTATTGAAAGTAACTGACCACAATATAGGTCTCTGCAGTTTACAATGGTAAACTTCTAGCAGAAGCAAATTCTACATGCCACAATTCTTCTTCCATATGCAAATAGAGACAATTTGCAACCCAATTCTCACTTTTCTCTCAGCTAACTGTTGTGACTTCCCCTTGTATACACCTCTACACCCAGGTTTACTCATGCTTATTCCACCTTATGCTTGAGATCATCAACCCAACCAGCTGCATTTTATTTAACTAATTAACTAATTATTTGAGACAGGGTCTTACTCTGTCGCTCAGGCTGGCATTACAGTGGTGCAATCTCAGCTCACTGCAACCTTAAACCTGCCAGGCTCAAGTGATCCTCCCACCTCAGCCTCCTGAGTAGCTAGGATTACAAGCATACACCACCATGCCTGTATAATTTTGTTTCTCTTTTTGTAGAGACAGGGTCTCACTGTATTGCCCAGGCTGGTCTTGAACTCCTGGACTAAATAGATGCTCTTAGCCTCCCAAAGTGCTGGGATTACAGGCGTGAGCCACCGTGCCCAGCCCAGCTGCATTTTATTTTATTTCATTTTACTTTATTTTATTTTATTTGTTTGAGATAGAGTCTTGCTCTATTTACTAGGCTGGAATCTAGTAGCGTGATCTCAGCTCACTGCTCAAGCAATTCTCATGCCTCACCCTCCAGAGTAGCTGGGACTACAGGTGTGTGCCACTGCACCTGGCTAACTTTTGTATTTTTAGTAGATATGGGGTTTCACCCATGTTGGTCAGTCTGGTCTCGAACTCCTGGCCTCAAGTGATCCATCTGCCTTGGTCTCCCAAAGTGTTGGGATTACAGGGGTGAGCCACTGCCCCTGGCCCCAGTTGCATTTTAGATTGCTTACATTCACTGACCTCAAAGACCTAATTGTTCCCCAAACTGTTTCTCTGACCCTAAAAAACTGTTTCTATGTGTAATGGACACATACTGTCTTCTCACTCAGATGGCTCAGGAGGATATAAGACTGTTCCTTGGTGTCCTCGTTCTTCTTTGTAAACAGCTGGTGGAGGATCCTGTTAATCACAGGGTGAGTGGCAGTACCTTCCAGAGCCAAGCACTGAGCTGCAGCCCAGCTATCCACACTGTTACCTGCCACAGTTGGGTGAAAAAGAGTTCAGAATGGTGATGTGTTTTCCCCCTTTGGATTAATACCCAAGGCTACCCAATGCCTTGGGTATTAATACCTAATGCCTACCCACCTGAACCTCACTTCCTTATACCCCACTCGGTCTACAAATACAGTTTCTTATTTATTTATTTATTTATATATTTTTTGAGACTGAGTCTTGCTCTGTTGCCCAGGCTGAAATGCAATGGTGTGATCTCGGCTCATTACAACCTCTGCCTCCCAGGTTCAAGCATTCTCCCACCTCAGCCTCCCAAGTAGCTGGGATTACAGGCGCCTGCCACCATGGCTGGCTAATTTTTGTATTTTTAGTAGAGATAGAGTTTCACCATGTTGATCAGGCTGGTCTTGAATTCCTGACCTCAGGTGATCCACTCAACTCGGCCTCCCAAAGTGCTGGGACTATAGGTGTGAGCCACTGCACCCGGCACGATTTCTTATTTAAACCATATTTAGAAGAATTATATTGGCTGGGCACAGTGGCTCATGCCTATAATCCCAGCACTCTGGGAGGTCATAGCAGGTGGATCACCTAAGGTTAGGAATTCGAGACCAGCCTGGCCAACATGGTAAAACCCTGTCTCTACAAAAAATACAAAAATTAGCTGGGCATGATGGTACACTCCTGTGATCCCAGCTATTCGGAAGGCTGAGGCAGGAGAATTGCTTGAACCTGGGAGGTGGAGGTTGCAGTGAACTAAGATCACACCATTGCATTCCAGCCTGGGCAACAAGAGTGAAACTCTGAAAAAAAAAAAAAAAAGGATCGTATCAAGAATTAAAATATAAACTGAAAATCTCAACCTGAAAAGTTAAATCCTAATGGCTCTTGTTAGGAAACAGAGCCATAAGGCATTTTAGCCTAGCTGAGAGATGCAGTTGTTTTCACCCTAAAGATCAGGAAGGTTGGGGTGAGAGGTTTTCTTAATACAGAGGAATTAAACTGTTGAGTATCTACGTGCAGAAGGCCAAACCAGTCAGCGAGTTTTCCTTGTCAAGGCAAAGAACAGCCTATCTCTTGGAGATAGCACTTAGGCACCCTAGGCCTATCATCTGAGAGTCTTTTTGGTTATATAACTCCAACAACATATGGACAGGGCCTGGAAGTTAATGTGCAAGAAATGAAAGACATGTGTTCAGGTGGTAATTTTTTTTTTTTTTTTGAAATTTTCAAAGAGTACTGGTTGGGTATGGTGGCTCAGGCCAGTAATCCTAGCACTTTGGGAGGCCGAGGTGAGTGGATCATGAGGTCAGGAGATCAAGACCATCATGGCTAATACGGCAAAACCTCATCTCTACTAAAAATACCAAAAACTAGTCAGGCATGGTGGCATGTACCTGTAGTTCCAGCTGCTAAGAAGGCTGAGGCAGGAGAATTGCTTGAACCTGGGAGGCAGAGGTTGCAGTGAGCCGAGAACATGCCACTGCACTCCAGCCTGGGTGACAGAGCGAGACTCCGTCTCAAAAAAAAAGGTATTTAATATTGTTATGTCATCTTTTCAATGAAAATGTGAAAGAAGTCATGGTCTCTAATCAAGTGCATCTATTAAAAGTTTAGTCCAGGCTGGGTGGAGTGGCTCACGTCTATAATCCCAGCACTTTGGGAGGCCCGGATCACCTGAAGTCAGGAGTTCAAGACCAGCCTGATCAACGTGGAGAAACCCCATCTCTACTAAAAATATAAAATTAGCCAGGCATGGTGGTGCATGCCTGTAATCCCAGCTACTTGGAAGGCTGAGGCAGGAGAATCGCTTGAACCCAGGAGGCGGAGGTTGTAGTGAGCGGAGATCATGCCATTGCAGTCCAGCATGCGCGACAAGAGCTAGACTCCATCTCAAAAAAAAAAAAAAAAAAAAATTAGTCAGGCTACCACTTGGTGGCAGTGTACCTGTTTTGTTAAAGTACATAGGAGGAAGAGCAAATTTTCTTTTTTCTTTTTTTTTTAGAGACGGTCTTGCTCTGTCACCCAGGTTGGAGTGCAGTGGCACCGTCACGGCTTACTGCAGCTTCAACTCCCTGGTCTCAAGCCAACTCTGATAAGCATGTATATGTAGGCCTGCCTCAGCATCCCAAGTAGCTGGGTCTACAGGAGCACACCACCACACCTCTAATTTTTAAATTTTTTTATAGAGATGTGCTATTGTTATGTTACCCAGGCTATTTTAGAACTCCTAGGCTCAGGCGATCTTCTTGCCTTGACCTCCCAAAGTTCTGGGATTACAGGTGTGAGCGACAGTGTCTGGCCCTAATTTTCAGATATTCTAACAGAAATCCAAACCCAATACAGCAGACATCACAGAGCATGATAGTGGAGAGGAAAGGACTGGGAAAGCTGAAAGTGAGATGTCTCTTTATCTCATATTTCCAGGTCAGAAGTAACAGAGTTACTCACCCTTCAGAAGGGCAGTCTGCATGATGTTCCGGGCAAGGGGATTATGTGACTGTATGGCATATTGGCATATTGCTGCTGCCATCCGCACACTGGCATTCTTGTCACAAAGAGCAGCCTCTAGAGCAGGCAGTAGAACCTCTGGCAAGTCCTGGATAGCCTTGCCTGTGATCAAAAGAGCCAGGTAAGATAGTACTAGCCCCTTTGCTTTTCTCACACACAGCTTCCTTTCCACAACCACATGGTGGCCAACCTCAGTCCCAGTTGCAGTTGCTTAATGGTATGTAATATAATTACAGTTTTGCTGAGCCCTTGAGATGGGCAGGATTTTATGCTCAAAGGGTTAAAGCTCACCTCTGTGCTGGCATGCCAGTTCCCATCCTTTATCATCTGTCCTCTAAAGAGCTATATTCAAGCTGAAGAATATTTCCAATGAGGCTACAGTGAACTACACCATTAGTTTTAGTGATTAAAAGCAACCCATTTGCCCCAGGAGCCTTTATATTTTTAAGAACAATTATATTTAGGTAGTGCTTTGCCATTTACTTATATAATATAGTGTTTCACAATGATTATCTCACTGTCTTCCAACCTTGGTTGAATTAGGCAAGGCAGGTATCATTGCAGAGCTCATCAGGGAGTCTTTTTTGGTTCAACTAAACATTAAAGTTCATTAGACTGTCATGGTCCATGTATGGCACCAGAAGGTTATGGGACAGGACCTTAGTTTGTCAATAGGGCCGCAGCATCAGGCATCCCTTTTGGCTGGAGTACTATTATTATTATTATTATTTTGAGACAGAGTTTTTGTTCTTGTTGCCAAGGCTGGAGAGCAATGGCGCAGTCTCAGCTCACTGTAACCTCTGCCTCCTAGGTTCAAGTGATTCTCCTGCCTCAGCCTCCCAAGTAGCTGGGACTACAGGCACCTGCCACCACGTATGGCTAATTTTTTTATTTTTAGTAGAGACGAGGTTTCACCATGTTGGCCAGGCTGGTCTCAAACTCTTGACCTCAGGTGATCCACCCGCTTTGCCCTCCCAAAGTGCTAGGATTACAGGTGTGAACCACCACGCCTGGCCTTGGCTGGAGTTCTTGAGGCTGTCTTGAGCATTCCACAGAGCCCTTTGGGGACAGCACAGGAGCCTGTTGTTCATTCACTGGGTGAATTTATGCTTTACAGGAACTATTACTCTTATGAAAACTCCATAGACACAATTCTAGGGTCCAAAAAAGGCCTGCCTAAGTTACAGCATCCAGGGAGGCCCAAACTATGGTGTCCCTATCAAGTATTTATATTTCACTTATATCTGTTCCCAGTCCCAATGTAATGTATCATTCAGAGTTTATATCATAACCGGTGTTGCCTATAAAGATAGTTCTTACATGGTTTTTAGGGGAATAGGTGGGGATTTAACTGAAGCTCAAATTCTCAAATAGGAAGGGGAAAGGTCTTATTAATCTCTTTGTCTACCTCATTTTATAGATAAGGAATTTGAGGCTCAGAGAGGTTAGCTGACTTCCCAGAAAGTGGCACAGTTGAGCCTGTGACTCATATTTTAAGATTTTGTTGGGCACGGTGGCTCACACCTGTAATCCCAGAACTTTGGGAGGCTGAGGTGAGCAGATCATTTGAGGTCAGGAGTTTGAGAGCAGCCTGGCCAACATGGTGAAATCCTGTCTCCAGTAAAACTGCAAAAAAATTAGCTAGGCATGGTGGTGCACGCCTGTAGTCCCAGCTACTCAGGAGGCTAAGGCAGGAGAATTGCTTGAACCCAGGAGGCGGAAGTTGCAGTGAGCTGATATCACGCCACTGCACTCCAGCCTGGACAAGACAGTGAGACTCTGTCTCAAAAAAAAAAAAAGGCATCTTGACTGGGCACAGTGGCTCACACACCTGTAATCCCAGCAGTCTGGGAGGTTGAAGTGGGAGGATCACTTGAGGCCAGGAGTTCAAGACTAGCCTGGTCAACATAACAAGACATAGTCTCTACCAAAAAAAAAAAAAGAATGGGATCTTCAAGGTGGGAAATGTTAACTTCCCGGCAGGCCACTGAGCAAACAAAAGGTGATTAAATGTAGTTCGAAAATTACTGGACTAGAAGTCTGGAATTTTAATCTCATCCCTATTGCTTATAAGCATGTATATATAGGCTAGTCTCTAAGTCTTGGTTTCCTCATTTGTGAAATGATCTCAGATAAGCTCCAGGCCCTTACCACTTCAGATGTTCCATGGCTTTATGAGTTGCTTATGTTCTCAAGCAGTTCAGCTTTGGCTCTCACCTGAGTCCCTCTGGCTGGTGGCAATCCGGGGCCGTTCCACAGCAGCTGTGGCACATGTGGTGATAGCTTGGATCCGAATGTCGTCATGTGGGTCTGCCAAGCTCCGAAGCAGGTTCTCTACTGTCTCGTGGTGCCACTCTATGACTGAGCCGCAGTGAGGGAAATGAGAAGAGAACCACCTGGTTAGGGTTAGATACGCTGCTGCAGGCAGGTGACAAGAAGTCTGCCTTCACCCAGAATAATTCAAGCAAAACATTAGCTCAGAGAATAAAGGACCCAGAGGTGGGGTCTTCAGGGAGTTATTTCTCTGATGATCCATGTGCCCTCTCGTGTAAGTTCCCAGACAAAACCTCCCAATCCCATCTATCTCTTTCCTTAAATAACTTTTTGTTGTAACCATCTGGAAAATAAAAGCGACCATAAAACAAAGTAGTTAAGGGTACTTTGTTCTTAAACATACCTGGTTTGGGTTCACAAATATTAGCTGTGTGACCGTTGATAAATTACTTAACCTCTCTGAGCCTGAGATTTCTTACTTGTAATACAGGCCTAATACTAGATAGAACCCACATATCGAGTTAATCTTAGTGTTAAATGAGTCAACTAGACAAAGTGTTTAGCAAAATGCCTGGCAAGATAATAAAGGTTCAATAAATGTTTATTACTGTGGTTTTCTTTCTTTTTTTTTTTTTTTTTGAGATGGAGTTTCGCTCATTACTCAGACTGGAGTGCAATGGCGCGATCTCGGCTCACCGCAACCTCTGCCTCCTGGGTTCAGGCAGTTCTCCTGCCTCAGCCTCCTGAGTAGCTGGGATTACAGGCACGCGCCACCGTGCCTAGCTAATTTTTGTATTTTTAGTAGAGATGGGGTTTCACCTTGTTGAGCGGGATGGTCTGGATCTCTTGACCTCGTGATCCACCCGCCTCGGCCTCCCAAAGTGCTGGGATTACAGGCTTGAGCCACTGCGCCCGGCCCTATTGTGGTTTTCATTAGGTTCTTTGTCTTTGAGGTCACTTCCATTTGGCTTTCAACATCTTCCTCACTTTAGTTGCTAACTATTCTTTTTGCAGGTAACAGACTTATATTTCAAAGCTCCTACTATCTGTAGGTGCTTCCTTCAGTTTTTGTTGTTGTTGATCTGATCCAGATTACCTAGTGGATCACCTCTCCTTTTCCTGCACTAAGCTTATCTATCATGTTCTGAAAGCCAGCAGCATTGAGTTCTCAAATACCATAGCTTTCAGCAGTCCTTGCCAGGCTATTACTTTGCCCCAGGCACTTAGACTTCTACTCTCGTATCTTTGAAGGCAAAGTAGGTATAGGATAGCCCCAACTCTTGGCTGGGTGCGGTGGCTCACACCTGTAATCCCAGCACTTGGGAGGCCAAGGCGGGCAGAAGACGAGGTCAAGAGTTTGAGACTAGCCTGGTCAACGTGGTGAAACTCAATCTCTACTAAAAATACAAAAATTAGCTGGGCCCAGTGGCGGGCGCCTGTACTCCTAGCTACTTAGGAGGCGGAGGCAGAATTGCTTGAACCTGGGAGGCGGAGGTTGCAGTGAGCTGAGATTGTGCCATTGTACTCCATCCAGCCTGGGTGACAGAGCAAGACTCTGTCTCGGAAAAAAAAAAAAAGAATAATCCCAACTCTACAGATGAATTTTGGAGAGGGATTGTTTATACCACAGTCAACTATGACATGGACAATGGTTGGGCAGCATATTTTGTTCTTCCCTTCATGCATCATTTACTGAGCATAACATTTGGAAATTAATAAGATAGGATCGCCCGGGTCCGGTGGCTTATGCTTGCAATCCCAGCACTTTGGGAGGCTGAGGCAGGTGGATCACCTGAAGTCAGGAGTTTAAGACCAGTGTCTGGCCAACCTGGTGAAATCCTGTCTCTACTAAAAACACAAAAATTAGCCAGACAACATGGCGCACACATGTAGTCCCAGCTACTCGGGAGGCTGAGGTAGGAGAATCACTTGAACCTGGGAGGTAGAGGTTTCAGTGAGCCAAGATAGAGTGCCATTGCACTCCAGCCTAGATAACAGAGCAAAATTCCATGTGAAAAAAAAAAAGATAGGGTCCCTGCCTCTGAAGAGTGTGCAGTGTAATGAGTTTCCACAAATTACTGAAGTAATACCCACTCATGCAAAAAGCACCCAGATATATGTTAACCAAACTTCATCTAATACTCACTATGTGAAAGGCTTTTTTTTTTTTTTGAGACAGAGTCTTGCTCTGTTGCCCAGGCTGGAATGCAGTGGCATGATCAACCACCTCCCAGGCTCAAGCAATTCTCCTGCCCCAGCCTCTTGAGTAGCTGGGACTACAGGTGCATGTCACCACACCCAGCTAATTTTTGTATTTTTAGTAGAGACAGGGTTTCATCATATTGGCCAGGCTGGTCTTGATCTCCTGACCTCATGATCCACCCACCTCAGGCTCCCAAAGTGCTGAGATTACAGGCATGAGCCACCACGCCTGGCCCCCAAAGGCTCTTATCTAGTCTAGCCTTAATGAGGCAACCAAATTTTTACATTTCACAAAGGAGGGATGGATTTTCAAAAATTGAGAAAGCCTAGTCCAAGATCAGAACCACCTCTCACAAACACATATAGTATCTCAGGACCTCCCTTCACTCGCTCAGAGTCCAGGCAGTCTTCCATTCCTTCAGCATCCTCCGCAGGACCGTCAGTTCCCAGGTTACATCCTCCTCCAGTGATTGTGACTGCCTCTTCAATCTCCAGGTCTTAATAGGCACATCCTCCTCACCCACCTGCAGCAGCATATCCTTGGTGGGGATGGGCAAAGCAATCCAACGCAGGGCTCCTTGCACAGGTCTGCAAGTTGAGCAACATGGCAGTGTAAGTTCTTCTCACTCCACTGCCCTAGGCCTTGTCACACAGTGGCCCTAGCTTGCATCCCATTCCTATTCCTAATATCAAAGCAAAACAAAACCCTCAAGAGTGAATTTTCCCATGACTATGTAGGAAACTGAGTATAAGGACACAGGGAATTATGCAAAGTCCTGACCACAGACATGGTAAGTATCATGATGAGGGGGCAAGACACTTGTGGGGGAAATGAGATATCTGCATACCTTTTAAAGGTTATCTTTAGGAACCCAAATCCTTAGGAACACAGTTATGCTTATACACAATGAGATTTGCTCATAAACGTCAGTATTTGATATGTTGCAATTTAGTGTCATTGGCCATTAATTTCTAACATACCAAGTTTTCCTTTTAACATTTTTAATTTGGGGAGAGTAATGGTGCCAAAAGGTGAAATTTTAAAGATTTTAACATCTCTGAGTTTTTCCTCATGACAACAAATTTGAGAACAGAAGAAACCATAAATATTAGACATAGTTATTTATTTAGAGACCTAGTCTCACACTGTCACCCAGGCTGCAGTGCAATGGTGCAATCTCTGCTCACTGCAACCTTCACTTCCTGGGTTCAGATGATTCTCCTGCCTCAGTCTCCCGAGTAGGTGGGATTATAGGTTCGTGCCACCACGCCCAGCTAATTTTTGTATTTTTAGTAGAGACAGGGTTTCACCGTGTTGGCCAGTCTGGTCTCGAATTCCTGACTTAGTGATCCACCCACCTTGGCCTCCCAAAGTGCTGGGGTTACAGGCATGAGTCACTGCGCCTGGCTAGTGATATTTTAAAGCTACAGTTGTTATGTTTTCTGAACTTAATGTTTTTTATGGTGTCAAGTTTAGAAAGCCTCTTTCTCAGAAAAAAAAAACTGTATGGAGAAGGGGAAGGGAAAATGATAAAAACATTTCCAGACGTACTAAACTCATCATTTATACCACCTATTAGTCTCATGTTCTAATCAGTCACTATCAGCCATTTCTGTTTTTTTCCCAAGATTTCATTCCAACTC